>CAAKHC010010802.1:9073-26079 GCA_901007825.1 Macroramphosus scolopax
GTAATTTGACAACAGAGAAGTCTGCAACCGGCTATCGCTATTTCTCTATTCTGATGAAAAACAGCAATGAAAGACACAGATTAAAAGCAAAGCATTTAAATTCAGAGCGAACTGAACTGACCTGAAAGTTAAGACTGTAGAACAGTTTGGAGATCAGTGTGAGTGAAGAGAATAGGACCTTCAAGGCGTTGACATCTGATCCATGAGTCTGACACAACTCAATAGTGGCCTGCAACAAAGAAGACATAACTTTATGTAGTCACATTGCAGTTAGTCAAATTAGGATGTCTTAACAGTGTCCATGCCAATATTTGTTAGATGTCATATGACATCTGGTTTACTTGAAAGGTTTACATTTGTTAAGGCTGAGTCAGTAAAAAAATATTCAATGATCACATTAGGTCTCACATATGACTGGTGTACCGAAGTTTACCACTAGGTGTCACACTTGGCAATTTAGCTGCTCCTGGGTGGACCATAATAAGACATTATAAATGAGTGTAGTGACTCCAGTCTACTTGGTGGCAGTAATGTGCATCTAAGCTGGTTTTCCAACCACCAGTAAAAACAACAACAAAACAGTAAATGAGAAGTAGAATGGAAAGCCGCAACAAAATCAGCAGGACAACATATAAAAGTAGCCTCATCTTTTTTTTTGGGCATATCTCTTTCCTTGGCTACAAATACATATTTTTACTGTATCGGTACAGTTTTTGTTTACAAATGCCTGTTCAGTCAGTTTGCATTAAATCAAACTAGACCCGATTCTAATGGTAATCTCGACTACAAGTCACTACAAACCTTGAACAGCTCTGTCAGAGGTAGGGCAAATGTGTCCAGAACTAGTTTGATCTCTGTCCAAAGCTCATTTGACTTAAACTCATGGCGGTACCTTGGAAAAAAAGAAGATGGGGGACAGGCAGAAATTATTTGAAACTTTTTGTATAAATAACGAAAATACATTTTATATGCCACAGATTAACAGTGAAGTTAGCAATTCCATAGTAAGGTTTTTGTCAATCATTGACTGCACATTTAAGAAGTGAGCTCTACCTCTTGAAGAGGGAATGTGCAGTACGAAGCACTCCATTGATGATGTGGAAGTCTCCACTTCTGAAGCGGGTCACCATCTCTGTGAGCAGGTCAGGCCACTTTTGAGGAAAGTCTTCCCTTCCAATGATGCTGATAGCATCACTTAGCTGTGGAGATGCAAAGTAGTAATAAAAGCGGCTTGATTGAGCAACATTTTTACAGTTCAAATCAGATAGTGGATAAAACCCTTAATGTACAGTGGCATGTAACGATTTACCTGCTTTTGAATCTGTTCTGGGCTGCTGAGCATCAGATTTACAATATTTGCTTTGATTGCCGTTCTGTCTTGATCTGAAATTTTGTTTGGTTCATCTTCAACCTTATATGGAAACAAGGACAACAAATGGTTTGTTCATATCCGAAATGCATGTTTTTTCACTTTATAATCCTCATAATAAACAAGGTGCAAGATAATAAATAAGCAGGGTCAATGACAGTCAGATATTGAAACTAATTAATAAGACTCACAACGCGCCAGTTTCTTTTGATGTAGTTTTTGAATGTGACTGCAGCACAGACACGAATGACATTGTCTTGGGACTTCTCCAGCAAAGTGAGAAGTAAAACGGGGTAGTTCTGGTTTCCCTCGACAGATTCAAGAAACTTTTCAGCTGAGAAAGGAACAAATATTGCAAAGTTGAGATTATAAGTCATATGATTACTTTATATTAATATTCATGGACTGTATTATGGTATACAAGTTGAGGGTATGTCATGAGGTTTATCACCTGGACGTCTGACATTTGGGTCTGGTTCCAGGGTTTTCCTGAGGAACTCGGTGAGGGTTTGTAGGTTAGCATCATTCAGTTCCATGCTCTTAGAAACTGAGGGCGAAGAGACCCTGAGTGAATCAAATAGAAGGAAACACGGATGAGACTGTACTTTCCTTTAGATACTTACTGTCATACTATATGTGAATAAACATGTAAATGCTGATTAATGCTCTCCGCAATATTAGCAATGCATTAAAACGTGTATTTGACACCTTGAGGACCGCATTAACACTTAAAATTACCTATTGTATCACTAACTTTAACTGTTGAAGTAATCTGTCTAAAAGTTTAATATCGCCATTTTACTACGAGGGCCGAACCTTCTTCATATCTGGTCCATCAGCAGTCAACTAGTTTCAGTCATTTATTCATTCTATCAGTCTTGACATAGCTCGCTAGCAGCTAACCTAGCTAACGTTACGCTTAGTAGGCACCGCTGACTCCAGATCAGATTTAGCTTCAGGTCTGAGCTAACTGGCTAATGATTTCTTGTCTTCTGTGAGTTCAAATGTAAGCACATGGTAGTCGGGATGTTTCACGGGCGGGATGTTATATCAAGTACAAGTTGCCAATTTCAGAGTTGTCACATAATATACGAACGGAATCTAAAGCGGCATGGTAAACAAAATACCATTTCCAGTACATAGACTGATCCATTAGCCGCTTCGCTCCAAGTCAGCCTGCTAATGTTAGCGCTAACTTGCTAGTATGTTTTGTGCCAACAATAAAGTTGCCTCACTTCCAAACAATGTCTTTACTTGCAAGATATTGGACTATGAACCAGTATACCGTTTGACTTCCATAATACTGGAACTGATAAATCAACAGGACGTCTTACCGTTACAGTGATTTTCAGTCAGTATAGTGCACTACACACCGCACGGTCGTGCTTGCCGTGTACTCACTGTCAGCTTTCAAACGTCTGGAGCAAAAGGAACTGCGCGGTCACTTTACTGCGCACGCGCATGTCAAATACGAACTGTGAGTCCCGCCCCTGGCACGGCCTCTCGGAAATGCAGCTGCGCATGACTTATATTTGTCAGCCATCAAATGAACCAAAAAACGGTGATTCATTATTTCCTAAGGCTAACTACAGAAAAAGTATGTTTTGTTTTTTTAAATACGCTAAAATTAAAACAAATGTGTTTCAGTCTTTACGGGTGACAACAGATTTAATACAGTTCATGTGAAGCATCTCAAAACATCAAGGTACAATTGCTTTCTAAATGAACAGAAACAAATTCAACTTTTCACTTAATTGTTAAAGAATGTAGGCATTCCAAACAGAATGACAGTCGTAACAATAATGCACTTAGAATAGCATATCTGAAATTTTAAATGAAAAACAGCTTCAACACAGAAAGCAGCTCACGTGAATACAACCATATTAGTTTTCTAACAACAAAAAGTCACTTTCAGTGAGGGCAACTCCTTTCCTGTCTCACAGGTCTAGGAACAGAGGCTCGGAATGTAAGCATTTTACAGGTGGTGTGTCTGACGGATGTTTAGGGTGTCTTGCAGCATCAGGTCACGCAGTCGCCAGAGTGCATCAGCCATTGTCTTGTGGGCGCCCTTACTCTTCAGCCAATGGGATGGCAGTCTGCTCTCTTGCTCTTTTGTGAGGCGCGCATCTTGTTTTTGAACTGAAAGTGCAACATTATAGTTCAAATGTACTATTTATTCATAAATATTAGTATTAATGACGGACACTGAATATAATTTGCTATATAAAAATATGTAAGTGCCTTCTCAGACACCCATCACACACAAATAAAAGTTTGGATTAATGTTATTATGGATATGTTACCAGGGGACTATTAAGCCGAAGTCATCACTGTATTAATAAGACTTAATAAGGATCAAAAGAAATACAAGATTAACCTGAGAGGGTTTGGTCCCACTTGCTAACGGTAGTTGATTCTGCAGAAAGGCCCTCGATGTATCTGAGGTATGTCTCAGAGTGGAGCAGCCTCTGAGACTTTGCTGGAGGCGACACAAACATTGGGGTGGAGGGCTGTTGGAGCGCAGGCTGTCCAACCTGGCCTTGTCCCGAGTATGGTGCGGCAGCCTGCTGACCTGTGCCCACCATACCCATCTAAACCGGAATATAACAAAACAAGGACTCCATTATCACTCAAACATATCTTCATATGTTCAAGCCCTAATTCACAGTTGAGTGCAGTGTCCTTGGGTTTTGCTATGCACGTTTAACAGTGTACACCTTGGGAAGCAAGATGCATTTCAGCATAATCTGAAAATATATTGAAATAAAAAAAACAAATTTACAACAGATTACCTGAGTGTTTCCTGCTCCAAGGCCACCTCCCATACCATTGACACCTGTGAGGATATTCAACATCAAGGCAATGTCAAAAAATAACTTGATATTAGTTTGTATCACAGACACTACATTAAGACCCAAAGCTAAATTTCAAGCTGTCATTTTATGTACATTACAACAGGAATGCCAATCACTAATAGATAGAAGCTTAAATGCCAATTCATATCTAGTATAACTAATATTGTAGTGAAGAAACTCAGTTTTCTCACAAGCTGAACAAATGACCATGTCACAGTTCTCAACTGATCAGTCATCAACTGAAGGTCACAGCCTATTGGTACAGGTAGCCCCTCCGGAAGTCAGATTGGTAGACATGAAGCAACTGCTTGGCAGGTGGGGTGGCTATGACAGCACTCTTACCAAAGTATGTCATTCCAGGGAACCCAGGCATAATTCGCAGGAGATATTGGGGAAAGACAGACAGCCCCGTGTGATGTGGTGGTTTGCCAGTCATACTAACCATGTCGTCAACATGGCTCTGCAGGGGCATCATAGCTGACCTATATGCACCCATTTTAACTTCTTAGGTAGGAAATAATAACACAAAACAGCAACATGCGTCAGTCAAACATGCATCAACTATTCCTCTACAAGCATGCATTGATATGTTAGTTGCTTTCATGAAATAAACAGGGACGGGTTGCACCAACTGGTCTATGCAGTCTTATCGGAGCATGCCCTGTGAATGCCAATGCAGCTATGAAATCAGCGCTATCAGCAAGCCACCAGTAGAAAGCGATGTCTCACCATAAATAGATGTGGTTCACATTAACAAAGGTGGCGCAAGCGACTTTGCGCCTGCTCCTGACTAGGCAAAAGACTTAGGCCCGGTCTTAGTGGGAAGAAGGCTTAGGCCTAGATGCTGCAAGATGTGTAACTATTAGGTTGAACACCAACTTACAACCCAACTAGCTTGACCCTTGTATGGTCTTCACTTGTGGGACCCTCTGGTATCCCTCGGGCCAAATTGACCCAGGACATATTTGGGGTTTTTAAAAATAATTCTGAAATACAATTTTACTTCATAAACCATTAACATATATTGTCTTTATGTCAATTTTGAACAATTGAGATTATATATTTTTTTTCATAAGGTTATAATTGATGTTAAGTATCCACTATACTCAAGACTTGAGTGTCATAAATCATGCTTATTTTGGAATAAATGAAGTGAGACAATGTTTTCATTAGCATTTATTATTTTGAATGCAAACTCTTGAACTTGAACTACAACATCGATCACATATATCTTGTGAAATTCAGATGAACGACTGAGGCATAATCCTGTGTGGGACCCACTGGTCCTCCACAGTGCGGATTGCTGCCAACTTGTCCCCCGCCAGGGGGGACAACAGGTCTTGATTTCCAGTCGTCCAATCTGATGATCCTTCAGAATAAATGGAGAGATTGTGGCCCCAAAAATCGCTCTCCCTGTCTCAGCATCTCACAGACTTTCAGTCGACCCCTCTCTTGACCTGGAGACACCAGCAAGGATGAGGATGCCAAAGTAGGCATGCAGATGCATGATGTCCATCTCTTTCCACTGGTCACCGAAAACGTGTCTCCCCTCAAGATTGGTCATATCCAGAATAATGTTCTCAATTGAGTCAGGAGTCAGCAGCTCAAGGGATGACCTGATATCTAACATTAGTCACTGCAAATCGTGTCGGACCCAGTACACCCGTATTATGTTAGCAGCTGAGCGGGGGGACTCTCACTGGGGATGAAGGCCATTCAATCTGTCCATAGTTAGACAAATATGTCTGAGGGGCTCTTCCAGTGGACGAGTCTTGGGCTAATCCAGCAGCCGCCTGTGGTGCTCCTTGTGGTGCATATTCCGAGTGAAGGCCATCTTCAAAATCACTTTCAGAATCAGAATACTCTGAATTGATATCTAAATCATCCTCATAGTCGGAGACATCTTCCTCTTCCACATCGCTGTGTGCCTGACTCTCTTCAAATATGAGCTCTAAAGCCCTCTGAGGGTGGAAGTTCCTGTACTGTGATGTAGAGGTATTCATCTCTTTTGTCCCGAGCCCTCAATGTGCATGTGCGAGGCATATAGTGCGAGAAAATGTTTGATGTTTAGAAGGTTATGGAGTAACCTTCTAAACAAGTGGTTTACAGATGGACACATGACCGAGGGCAAAGAGTGCGGGAAAGTGAGAGCAAACAGCTTCTCTGTGCTTAGATAATAATAATGTTACATTATCTGTGTGTGTGTTTGTGTGTGTCTGTGTGCGTGTCTGTGTCTGTCTGTGACTGTGTGTCTCTGTGTAAGCGGGTCAAACTGACCTGAAGACCATACAAGGGTTAAGACCAGTTGTAAGCTCTGCTGGCCCCTGATCATTACAATGGAGATGAATGGAAATAAAGTGCACAACAATAAACAAAATGCTCAAACGAGACAAATTTGGTGCACGTGCATGACCCTAAAACACTAAATCACTTTCCAATTCTCAAACAATGTACAACAACATGTCCACTTCATGTTCTATTCAAATGCAAACAAAGTGCACTCAGATACCCAGGTAGGATTAAAATGACGACCATGTTGAGTCGATTAAGACATGATGGTTGAAGCACAGGGTGCATTTTACTCCAATCAAGATTTGGATTATCATTTAAGTGAATGTTAGAGACATCACAGGACTGCAACATCACAAACATGCTGATCCGGATGTGAGTAGGAAACATATAAATGTGAGTAAATCTAGCACTTCAGCTTCTTATTGCAGCCTCCTAGAGTACACTGGGGATCCGTCTGCATCAATGAGGGGTTACCTGACACAGGCGTCATGCTGGGATTTAGCATCCCCATGGGGATTGCGGGAGGCACCACCCCCATCAGTGCCCCTACTGGGGTACCTGCTCTAGCTGACGTCTGATGCTGGGCCCTGTCACGCTCCTGCTGCTCTGCCACTTTAGCTGCTCTCTCTGCAACACATTAAAGACAAGTGTAGGAAAATACATTTCTACGATTGTTGAAAGAGAAATATCTGGATCCATAAAAAATAATAATGATTCTCCTCACCTTCGTACTCTGCTTTCTTGGAACCCTCCAGGTTCCTCCACTCTGTGCCAACAAGGCGGCTAAGCTCCCCAAAGGAGAAGTCTGGGTGCTTGGCTTTGATGACCGCCCGCATCTCACTGCTGAACAGAATGTAGCCACTCATGTTGATCTTCCGCTTTGAGCCCTCCTTCTTTGAAAGACCCTTTATGGATTTTGGTGTGGACTTCAACCACAAAACAGGAGAGCTAATTAGAAAAACGTTACCATCTACAACAATCACCTCTCATTTTGGAGTCATTTTATATGTGTATTTGAATATATCCTCCCTGACCTGAGGAGGGGTGTAAGGCATGCTATCCATGTCACTACCCATGGGAGATTGTAAATGAGGAAGTGAATGATCCCCTAGCTCGCCATCATCATCCCCAAGATCCTCCAGCTCCTCATCAGTCATATCAGCAAACTTTGCCTCGAGTTCCTCAATTTTTCTGTCCAAAAGAGGAGACGGCTCTTTCTGGGGAACGATGAGCTTCCTGTAAAATACGATCGGAAAAATGTATAAGGCAACTTATTCATTGCAACATAAACAATTTATTGTAAAGGTTCCTACCTAAAATAGTAGATCTCATCCTCCACCACTTTCCCAGATGGTGAAAAGCGCTTGAGACCTTTGAACTTCTTCATCTGCTTCTCACTTTCGATGTAGCGACTCTCACAGAGCAGAACATTCTCCTCAGGTACTTCAGTTGGCCGGCACGACAGGTAGTCTTTGAAGGACGACACTATACACTTCCCTGTGAAACAACAAGACTGACTGAGTTAATGCACTTTATGCATTAAACATTAAACTGAAGATGTTTCGTGAATATAAATTGCTCATATTCAGTTAGAACATTGTAAACACGGAGGATACCTATGATGCAGGTCATGGGACAATTCTCCTCCAGGTTGCTGAGGAACACTTCCCTCTTGTAAAACATTTTGGTGGGCTCGTGCTCCGTTTCTTCTGGGTGAATGAAGATGGGCCCGAAAAAGTAGCCTGCTCCATCTCGCATCCACATTTTCTCAATCCTGTCTCAAACATAATTAAGTAAGTAATACAACAGGCATGTTCTTATGAGCACATGAATAACTTCACCCCACCTGCCCACTCGGTGGCGCACTAGTCCATGAGAGCCAATATAGACACAGTCCCCCACTTTCAGCCACAGGTTGTTGTAGCAGAGCTGCTCGTAGTACTGACACTCTGGTTCCCCGTTAGTCATATCCATTGGAACATCCTCCCTCTCCTGCAAACACAAATTGGATTCCTGACATCAGGCTGTATTTTCATTGTGCATTCTGTCAAACTCTATAGAAAAAAAGGAAAACACTTTACCTTATCTACAATGCCATCTGTAAATTTACTTTCATCGACAATCTCTGATGATTTCGCCTCATCTTTAGGGGCAAACATGGATGCCACACGGACTACAGGCAGGGGGACTTCTCTAGAAACAAACCGAACCGAGCTCAAGGGCATGGCCCACATCTTGATCTTCTTGAAGGACTTGGACTTGGCAGAATACCGCGACTCACAAACATAGACATCCTCTGCTCTGAATCCTTCTGGGTTAAGTTTGAAGTACTCCTGAAACATGTGAAACCCCATTAATATTGTCAATAAATATGTCCATATAATGCAAAGAGCCAATGCTAAAACACAAAACTGACACATAGCAGAAGTATTTACCTTCACAAACATGACCACACATTTGCCCAAAATCTTGCTGACAGGAGCTTTGTTGTAATAGTCGCTTTTAAAAACTTCCTTTTCCAAGAACTTCCGTGTGGCGAGGTGAAATGTTTCATTTGGCCTGTAGAACCAGCAACCATACAGCCACTTCTCACCTGCATTCATGAAAATGTAGACAAAACAGACTTATAATCTGAAGGAAAAAAAACTCTTACATCTTTATTTTCTGCTTAGTGTGAAGGAACTGACCAGTGTTGTCTTGCCAAAGACGTTCAATGTAGATGATATGAGGCTGGAGGTTGGGCTCTGCAGGCTCCATATACACATAGTCTCCAACACGGTACATACTGTCCTTAAAGCTGCAGTCTTGACTGTATGTGCGCTGCAAGCTAGACTGCCATGATCCTCCGACAGAGTCCTCCCTCTTCTCAGCTTCTGGAATTCATAGCATGTTCACTAAAAGAAGGTTGCACACATGGACTATTGCATGGCTGTCTACTGCTGTAATAGACACTGAGCTTGAATAGATAGACAGCAGAATACCCCTTTTCTCCTCTTCCCTCTTGATTTTGTCCTCCTCAAACTCCTTGGGAAGTTTCTGTTTCTTGTCCTTTTCCACATCGCTATGCAGATGTTTGGAACTGAAGCTCAGAGCAGGAGACATCAGGATCTCTCCATTCTTGCACAGCTCATCTCTGATGCGGATGAAGAACTGCTGGAGCTCCACAGCGTCTTCAAAGATCTCAGAGTCTGTCCTGTAATCAACAAATTGTCTAACAGTAACTTTGACTCCTCTTTCACACAATAACCCTAGAACACATATTCACAAAAATGATTAGATGACTGATTTGACTTTGTGTTGGATGGTCAACAGTACCTTACCTGTTCATACGCCTGGCCTTTTCTAGCACTTCAAACATATGATCCTGGAATACATCCAGTCTCTTATAACACCCTCGATCTACATTACTCCTGATGATCTCAAAATTGAGTGGTGTCTTCTCTGGGTTCTCAGGATCTAGAGCAGGAATCTCTGCGAGGGAATCGCTATAGCAACGGCCCTCATCATCTTGGTGTCCAAGCACAGAAACAAAGAGGCTGCGGATAAGTTCCTGGATAAGGCGAGGCACATCAGGCAAATAGGCATCCTCTCCTCCTTCCAGATCATGCCTCGTCTCTAACAGCACCCTGTGCAGGACTAGAGCATCACGGTAAATCAGAGACTCAGGCTCGTTGTACGTACAGGCATTGTTGAACATGAGCACCAAGTCCTCCACCAGTGCATCTACATCCTGGTATTTATTGGCCAACATGTGACTTTTGATCTTCTCCATGTCCACTGGTTTCTTGATGGCGATGTAGTAATCAGGCAGCTCAGCACGGGACGGCAGCCGAAGGAAGATTGTGCTTAGGCGACGGCCCCGCTTATCTGTATAGTTCTTGACGGACTCATAAAGTTCATTCAGCTTTTGTTGTAAGGGAGTGAGATACTTGGACTTCTTCAGAGGGATGCTGCTCTTTCCTGCAATTGCATAAAGTGTATGCATATCAATCGTAACAGATGTTTGTGACTGGTGATCAGACCACACACACACTTTAATTTGATCGTATCATGTGAAGTCACACACTTATTTTCAACTTTGAAGACATCATGTCATCATCATCTGTCACTGGGCCAAGATCCCTGCGTCTGTCGCTCATGATTTTCTCTAGAATGGCAGCATCATTGTAGACCTACAACACGACAACGAGGTACAATAATGACTTACTGCTGTTGCCTGTGAAAACTTTCCATCAGGCTGTATTTGACTTATAATAAATGCTAACTTTCAATATATCCAGCAAGTATTTTTTAGATATGAATTACCTGAGAGCCTTCCTCATTGTAGTGTCGCGCATTGCGGAACATCAGCTTCAAATCCTCCACCATTGCATCTTCAGACATGTACTTGTCGGAGCGGATGCTGTGCTCAATTGTCCTTAGGTCCATTGGTTCCAGGATGACCTTGTAGTAGTCAGGGTAGTCCTTCTTGGAAGGCTTGACCATGAAGAGGTCGCACAGTCTCCGACCAGTTCCAGCTTCTCGTGACTCCGTCACAGCAGCAAAGAGAGCTTTCATTCGGTTTTTCTTCGTATTCTTCTTGTGACTGGGGACAAGGTGCAAATTGACAGAGAGTTGTCACACTCACAAAATGTAAACTCACTGATGAGAGTAGAGTAAATGAGGTGTTCCAATGTGCACCTTTTTCTCTTTGTACTACTGGTGTCAGATGTGGCACAGGAGAGCATGCTGTCTCCATCATCATCATCTCTCTGTAAGAGCTCCCTTCTCTTCATCTAGACAGAAGACAGACCGTATATAACTCATAGGGTATAATGCTTCTTAAAAACACCCCAAAGCTGACAAACATTCCAAATGTTTCACATGCAAGTCTTTTACTTTCAAGGGCACAACCGATCTGAAATTTCTTAGCAAGTTCAACACAGATGCACAACAAAGGGGAAGGTCAGACATACCTGCTGAATGTGTTGCAGTTTGAGTGCGCGCTTGTAGATGGAGGAGTGAGGAACATTGTAACGTTTGGCATTCTCAAACATCAGGGTCAGATCAGAGTCCATATGCTCAACACTCTCATATTCATTGCTCTTCATCTTGTTCCTGTGGGGAATTACGGGCTCTCACATTTGGGAAGGAGGGTACAGGAGCACTGTACTGTACAGCGAGTGTATGTTATGCCGTACGGGTAGAAAATAAATCTGTTGGTGAAACTACATAAAACAAATCAAAGATGAAAACATGCACAAATGAGTAAGGATTTCCATTGTAGTGCTGATTTACTTCTGTGTGGAAAAGCTGCATAAAAAGGCACATTTCTAGATTTTTGCCACTAATCTTCTCAACTGTAATAAACACACTGTGTCAGTGGAAACAGTCACGCATGACATTTGTCTGGTATCTGACATATCCTTGTTTTAAATTCACTGTGTCTATTGATACAGATTGCTAATAAAAAACTGGTAATAAGCCATTTTTTTGTGTATTTCACTGATTTATGTTCCTCTGTAATTTATAACAGTAGAAAAATATCTAACTTAAATAGGTATCAAACCAGGGTCAGTACTCCGTACGTTATTTCCTTAATGGCTTTTGACAGTTGGCTTTTATATTAACATTTCAAATTATGTCAATTATCCTCTTTGATGGAAGAAATGTGTCAAAACATTTAGATGTTGGATTAAGTTAGTGGCACCTCAAAATGCAAGAAGCTATCTCACTAGAGAGGTTTTAGTTTTCTGAAGCAACACAAACAATGTTTGGCTGTTGAACTGAGGCGAGCTCTGTTTTTACTGACTTGATTTGATGGAGGCAGATGGGCTGACTGATCTGGTGGTAGTAGTCTGGATAGTCCCTCCTGGGGGGCAGCTGCAGGAAAGGCTCAGAGATTAACTGGCTCTGGCTGTTCCTGGCACCTCGCACAGCTTCATACAGCTGGAAGATGGGGTTACTCATGTCTATGTTAGAGGTCATACTCTCTGCCTCGGACTCCCCCTCATCATAGTGGACAGTCCCTAGGCGATGCAAGAAGAGATAAAAGAGTAAAGACATAGCTATCACTCTGGAACAATGCCTGCAGCTATTCACTGCAATGTGCATCTTCAACAATGCCCAGTGGATGCACACGTCTATTTCATTATTATGTCAGGGTTGTACCAGAGAGTATGCCTTCCTCATCACTCTCATACTGGAGAGCCATGGTAATCGCTGAGAGGCGGTCACCCTGCGCAGACCTTCTATTCCTGAGAGGGGCCGATGAAAAAAGAGGAAGGTTGAAAGTTGACATGACATTAAATCACATTGTTTCCAGTCTAGTATCATCTGTACCTGATGCGAATGCTGGACTTGATTGGTTCGCCATGTTCCATCTCAGATTTCTTTTGTGCAAAAATCTTTTTAATGGTGTTTGCGTCCTGGAACACATAAGTGGATCGTAGTTTTTCTTTTATCATGTACTGCTAATTACATGCGATATGCATTATATTCTCATTTAAAAACGCACCTTAAACACCTGCGATCCAGGCTCATTATATGTTTTGGCATTTTTGACCAGCAAATCGATGTCTTTAGCCATGGCACTAACACTCCTGTAATGGCCCATCTAAAACCAAATGCAGTTATTGGAATTAACAAAGTGTTGTCAACTAAATGCGTATATAAAACAAAGGATAGGAGATGTAATACCTGAATCTTATGAGCGATAATTTTCAGATCTATCGGCTCCTTAATGATGGCATAATAATCTGGATATTGCTAAATAAAAAGAGGAAACTACACATCAAAGCAAAGTCACTCTTTTCAGACAATTTTTATGTCATACTTTAAGTTGCGCTGACCACTTTGGAGGGCAGCCTCTGAAACAGGTCACTGACCAGACGTCCAGTGGGCTCAGTGTTTGTCACCACAGCATCTAGGAGCTGCTCAAGGACTTCTCTCAAGTAGGTAGGTGCACTCTGATATACAAGCAGTCATATAGTTAAGACAAGGAAATAAAGTGTTGTTGACATATACAGTCAACGGCCACTTCATTAGGTACACTTGTACAATCTAATGTGATCCAATAAAACAGCTCCTCCTTTACATAGATGATAACGTTCACTGTCAAAGAGGTTTTAATGTAACTGCATATTTATTATGACGGTTGTGTTTCTAATATTTGAGCCACACCACTTGCATGCATGAGAGGCGCAGAATATTACAAAGGTGTTGTGTTGGCCTACGAATTTGGCAAATCCGCTTTTCTATTATCACTGAAAGTAAATCATCGATTCCCCTACCATTGTCTTTTATTAGAATTGGATTTCATATAATGGGAAATATAATGCTGAATTACGGGTCTTTGTCTTCGCTCCAAGCGCCCCCCCATTCAACGTAATAGCTTGAATAGAAAAGCACCAAGCTGTTGAGATGAGTCAACAGATTAAATAAAGATTTTAATCTAAAGATGGATATCATTTGCACTATGTAAGGACTAAAGAGGCAGGTTAAACCCATGTTATCAGTAACGTATTCAAGAATCACCTCATCCTCAGTGGACCCTCCAGGGTTGTCTTGTGCATCATACCCATCCTCATCATCGTCCTCATACTCGCCTGGCTGAACAAATTCATTCTTGGTTCGCTGGTAAAGTTCCCACAGTTTACAGGCTGCCCTGTACTCAGGGGTGTCAGACTACACACAAGACAGGCATTGATATAATGGTCGTAGCATGAGCCATTATTTCATTTCCTTCACACTGTGTATAACACATCTATCATGGCCTTTATATGAATTTAAGTTAAAGTTGTTACCTTATAATATTTTTTTGCATTGTTGAATAAGAGCTGAAAGTCACCGGTGAGTTGTTCAACATCATCATACTCCTCCATCTTTAATTTCTGCTGGATCTTCATCATGTCAATAGGCTGAGACACCACATGGTAATAATCTGGTTGATTCCTTTAAATGGAGAGTTATAGATGTATTCAGGTTGGTGTTTGAGTTCAATTACTTGATTGATATAAAAGAAATGTCAGGATGTAATAATTCTCATGTAAATAATGCTAAACAATCCTTCTCCTCACCTTCGTTTAGGGGCTCTGATGAACAGCTCACACAACATCCTGCCTTGGTCATCCTTGAAATCTCTGATTGTATTGTACAGTTCATGACAAACAGCAATCTGCAAGCAAAAAAGGATCTCCCAATGTCATCTACTCAATCACTCTGTGTGATAGTATAATTCTGACAGTATATGAACAATGCAGTAACTGTAAGAATTACAGGATCCACAGTTGGAATGTTTGAGGTCCTTCTCCTCTTTCTCCCAATTGAAGAGACTAACGATGAAGTCTGGCTATCGTCAAAATCTCCTCCACTCACACTGCTAGAGGGGGATGTCGCCCTTCTCCTTTTCAAGGCCATGATGGACCCCTGAAGTAAAGAGCTAGTACAGTAAGAGGTATCACTGCATGGAGAATATCTCACATAAGAGACAAAATCATCATCATTTTCTGACATGTCAAATACAACAGACCATTTCTTACAATGGAGAGATGAATATCTTTACTATGATCGGGTGGCAAACTGTTGTGACTAATAAAGGCAGGTACTATGTGAAGTTATAAAGGAGAGCTCCCCAACCCTGGTCCTGGGGCCCGCCTGCCCTACATGTTTTAGATGTCTCCCTGCTCCAACTCCAATGTTCGTCATTAAGCTCTGCAGAAGCCTGATAACGAGCCCTTTATTTGAATCAGGTGTGTTGGAGCAGGGAGACATCTAAAACATGCAGGGCAGGTTACACATGCGGGCCCCAGGACCAGGGTTGGGGAGCACTGTTGTAAAGGATGTCACCAATATGTTATGGGGGTCATTATTTGAAAAATAAATTTGGTGTGACTTGTCAATGCATTGCTTTAACACACACTGGAGTTACTCAAGTGTGGTGAGCGTTTTGTATCTCTTCTTTTAAAGATATTCAATACATTGTGTCTACATTTAAGCCAATACATTTAATCCATGCACTCATTCTTATACATGAAAATAGAGGATGTGCGAATGATAATGATGATTCGCTTATATAAATATAAGACTGCCTCTGAATAAAAACGTTTGCTTTTTGGGATGACAATATGCATTGGGATTTTGAAAATGTTCATTTAATAAAAACATTACTTCATTAAGAAGATAACTTCATAGCATCACATTGATAAACAGGGCGACACTGAGAAATGCTCCCTTTGACAACACTGACACCGTTTGACAGAATCAATAAGCAATTCAATTGTGGGTTTTGATAGAGGCTCACTCTCTAGGTTTTATATTCCATACTCGTACATGTCTGGAGATTTACTGAACAATTATGTTCCCCGCTGTGACCAACAGCAGGCGTTGAGCTAACTGCGGTCACATACCTGCGTGTCAGTCAGTCTGCACAGGTACACGCCACAACACGGCTAACATTAGCTAATGTAACAGATAACCGTTAGCCTTCAGCCTTATCCACAGCCGACACAAAGACATCACTGCAATAACGAGTAACATTACAAAGCTACTGCTGACGCAGAACTCTATATATCCACAATAATCCAGTGTGACAACTTGACATAGTTTCACTCTTACCTTTTTGCGAACACGTTAAAGGACCCACAAAATCTTGACCATCAAGAAGACAGCCAATCACTTATCGATTTTAGACAGATGAACACAAGTGTTAAGTTGGCAACACGTTAGATTTCATTTCCGCTCATTTACCTTCATAATAAAAGCTTGAACGTTTTAGATTACTGGTGATCATAATAAATTACTCTAAAATGACCTTTCTTTTCTTCTCATTTTAACGGGGGATTTGTGTACTAGGACGGTCGAATAATGGTAACCCCTTTAGTATTCTAAAAACATAGGAATGGCAGATGACGACAACAAAAAATACAATAAGGAAACTGCGACGTCACTTGGTTCCTGATGGTCGAATTGCACTTTACATTTCAGTCTGATGAAAACTGTGTATATATATACAGTATACATATATACACAGTGTATATATATATATATATATGTATATTAATGAAAAGCTACAAACTGATATCAAATTGCTAGACAGCAATTTCCCTATAATCTAATTTTAATGTTCAATTTCGCTATTTCTACATTAGTCTTGGAGTTTTTATCCCAGCTAAACTCAGACACAAGTTGTAATGGTATAAACAAGGTTAAAGACATTTTGTTGGATCAATGAGATCATATACATTTAAGATTGCAGGTTAATCTTCAATTGACTGGCCATTTTGACGGTGTTTATACTGTGCCAAGTGCAGGTAAATGTAATAGCGGATTAGTCCACTAGTTGTATCATTGCTTTATTTGATTACATTTGTAACCTGGGCACTTAGGCCCGGAACAATGTTACCGACAACGCCACCCTGGGAATTTCACCCAGAGAATACCGTGGGATCCACCATACCCATTTACATTCAAAATACCCACACACAGATTTAAAAGGAGCAGAGACGCGAGTT
>CAAKHC010010803.1:0-18235 GCA_901007825.1 Macroramphosus scolopax
TATATGGCCCAGCAGTTTAGAGGCCAAATGTTGCAGCAGAGATGCAAACCTGCCACCATTCGATTGGAGCCACAGCAAAGAAAGAAGTGAGACACGGAGGGTTGTTTCAAACATTGCAGCACTGCCAGAAACCGTAACCTATATCCCGGGCATATGCGAAAATAGAAAATAGGGAGAAGATAACAGACAGGCTGGAAGAGCAGACGAAATGAGGGATTTACTTCGTCACCATTGTCTGCTCTGGGAAAGCATCACAAGTCAGACAGAAAGAGGAAATTAAAGGATTTTTTTGTGCAATGAGAAATGAGTCACAAGGGCTGGACGAATTACTACTGCTTACTACTCAAACTCCTCCAAAGTAGGCACCTCTATGTCTCTTTTATCCTGCACACTGACATCCTTAAAGCTATTAGTTCTACCGCATCAAGTGAATTACAGCGTGGGCACCTGCTGCAGCAGCAGCAGCGTGTGTGTGTCGTGTGTGTGTGTGTGTGTGTGTAGATATTTATGCCTTAATGCATCTGTTAGACATGGCACTTCAACACGCATGACTGTAATACTGGAGGGTGATTCACCAAGTTTTTACAATGTTGCTAAAAGGAAGTCTGTGTGTGTGTGTGTGCGCGTGTGTGTTGCGTACGTGCGTGTGCATGTTTTACGGCCAGCTGTCTCAGAAAAGGGCAACATTCAAAGGGTAAGGTTCTATTTAAGGTGTTTTTATGACATAAAGAAGAGAGAGCTGAATTACAACAGCACAGAAAAGAACATACAAAGACGTTTCCTCTTTCCAGATCGAAACTCCTAAAATAATTAAAGCATCCAGATGGCACATTGCAGATATCTATGTGCAGTTCTTAAAACTAGTAAACCTGTGAGAATGTCATCAACTGATTCCATTTAAATTTCCATCCATACGGGGCTGCCTTTGTTCCGATTGTCAATATTGCTGGTCGACGACAGTAAATAATAAGAATTCTCAAGGTCAAACCACATTGAGTATTAATTATGAATTCTGATCATGTTTGGCCCCCAATTGATTCAACATCTCGAACAGAATTTGGGGCAGCTATGGCTATTTGTTGTTGCAAGATTACATTATTATCAATGGTGTGCAGTACACATATTTAGACACAAAGTGGCAGTATGATTGTTTATGGTTGCACAGACACACCAGCACATGAGCGACAAAAACTGCCATTTGATAGATTTGTCAGACTTATTCCCTCTACCGTATGTAATAACTTTGCAGAGCGTCAGAATGGTGCTTTGCTCATTAAAAAAATGCCAACTTGTGTGTTAGAATGCTGACTTGTGTGTTCATCCCAGACATGAGTCGAGTAGTGCGTGTGCGTGTCTGCATTTAAATGTTCAGAGGATTGAGTGCAATTCCCTTGACAACCTGAGAAACTACAGAATATGGCTGACTGAACAGATAACCATATGGGGGCATGAACGTCTGCCAAATGCAGAATACATGACACACACACACACACACACACACACACACACAACTGATAAAATAAGCTGTCAGACACCATCAAAGAATCCATCTGTCCTGATATTAGACGTGTAATAAATGATTGAGGCCAACAAATACTGAATTTTCAGGCTTAGACGATCCATATTCAAGAAAGAATATTAGGCCAATATTTTTAAACAAGAAATCCAAACAGAGCAGTTAAATACATCTGTTCTATCTGCTGGACAACATCTGTATTGGCTACCGCTCTTAATTGCCTGAAACATACACAACTGTGTCTTGAGTAATTTTGTGCTTTATTTCATTTTTTTACTTCTCGGACAATCAGCCCCAATACTGCTCTATCTGTCCCATTTCATTCTCCGCATCAAATCCTTTTACCGCACGCTTGGCTGCCTGTAAGTGACCCGCTCAGGGTGTTTGCAGACTGAGTAAGCTAACCCAGAAGCCTTTTCGCCCCAGCAAGAGGTAAAGCAAAGTGAATGTGACGTTTCGCCATTACACTGTGCCTCTTAGCTTTGTGTAGAAGCCTCTGACACAGATTTGTAAGTTCTGTTTTAAAAAAAATGCAGCTTTGCAAAAGTTTCGTGATCCTCCAATCTATTTTACACCTGCTACACACTGATCGACCTCCTGCTTATAACTGCCTGCAAGCAGAATTGCAGTATTATGAACAGTCTATGTGTGTAGGCATCACTGTCTGTGCCCAAATGCAAAAAGAAAAATCCCTTTGTGAGCTTGACGACGGGAGAACACACACACTTCTGTTCAAGTCAAGGTGACCTGCTGCTGGAGAGGAAAAAAAGGAGCTGAGGATTATGTCAGCAGAGACAGATCACTGTACTTTTCCTATCTTACCATCATCAATTGTATGTCACTGCTGAGTTAAATAGAAAGTCATTATTCCTTCAGTTTCTCCACCTGTATCTCACAATTATTAAGATTGCAGCCTCCTGCCTCTTCCACCGCTTCAAGTTCAATTTCTAACTCCATTCTTCCTTGCCATCTACTCCGCCTCATGTGCTTAACAGTCTTGCTCCCCCTACCTGTCTAAATTTACTTCGCCACCCACCTCGACATCACTCCCTCATATTCCATTTCTATTTCAATTCCCTCCCCTCCCTCTTTTGGTTAGCCTCATTCAGAGGAAGGCTTTTTTGATTGGCCACTATTTATATCAACTAGGTCCCAGTGCCACCTGGGACAATGGTCTCCAGTCAGATCCAGGTCAACGCAAGCAGAACCATTATTTGGCTTTGTACAGATCAATCCAGTCCAGTTTGGTCCAGTCCATCTGCCATACAAGCCAGCTTCACAGACATAGGTACTGCACCGACTCCCCCACTAGCATCACACACACACACAGGTAGGCACACAAACATCCGTCAGCAGGTGCTGCATCACTGCTCTCATTTGCCTCGCACACACACACACACACACACACACACACAGGTTGATAGTGGGATATCTGGCTGTGTGCACCTACCTGCATCATGCACACAGGTGCACACAAAGCTTTCCTCTGAGGGCGGGAGAGCTGTCTGGGGGCTATCACAGCAGAAGACGACGCTGGCAGTGATGCTGAAACAAAGGTAAGTGGAGAATAGACTGCAGGGTGAAATATAACCATTGTGATGTAAGGTGGTGACAGCCCATGTGATGTATAGGTATGATGACTGAACTGGACATGATGGACAGGGACAGTAAGAAGCAGTACATGTTTGGAAAGATATCCCTCCTGGCATTATGGTACAAACTTAATAGGTTACACATATTTACCACTATTAGACTATAACTGAGACTGTGGGTGAAATTTGAAATATTCCAAATAAATGCATGACAGGGCACAAGTCAAATTAGCAGGTTAGCCTTTAATGTAAGCTAACATGTCCCAGTGTTGGTACCCACTCACCGTCAGTGTTTCACAGTAACAGGAGTCGTTTACACAGGATTACCGGGGGATAATCCATTTACAGTACTTAAAACCATGAGTCGCCATCTGTCTGTATTTATCACAGCGAGGGAGCCGTCGGCACCGGCTGACCCAGAAGCAACAACACTCACGGTAAGACGAAACTAACGGTAGTGGTAGGGCAATAATATGATGCTACAGGTAAAATATACGGTTAGTTAGCTCGGTAGGCGTCCAAACGTTTGTGTCAACCTTTAAAATACGCGCCGCCTCAACCAGGTCGTTGAGATTTGCTGCCTTCACTGTCGTCGTAAACTCCTACGATTCGTACGTTATAGTTCGTAAACTCCTACTGCTCTTACGTTATAGTTTCTTGTAAAGGAGGTAGTTAGGGGTAGAATTACATGCAAAGTTAAACATAATGTATTTTCATTGAGTTAACCAACAGCCGCACAGTTTATGTTTTCAGTCATGAGAAAACACAGTACAGGAAACAAGTATCAAATGAGTTAATTACTCTTATACTTATACAAAACGGAAATGTGCCTGTCTAACTATGGGTTCGTATTTGATATATGATGCCAAGTCTTTATAACAAAAAAAGCTGAATGTATCATGTTATAAACGTCGGGTTTAAAAGGTCCAGTCCTCTGCACTCTGATCGCTTCTTCCTAATCGTTTACATTTCGGACAGCACATGAAGGCAGCAAACAAGTTAATTGTAACTACCTGCGTCGGGTGTCTGAGACGGAGACGCCGAGGCTTAATTTCAGTTGCCCGGTGAGTGAACCTGCAGGGCCAGAAATACTTTATCTTACTTGTTACTTTATAGTTTGTTGGATTGTGTTTGTTTTAAATCAATTCATGTTTTGAATTTCTAAAAATGTACCTTTTCCCGAACCACTTTTCCAGGATATGTTTGCTGTGGTAAAGAAGGATAAATGTTTGAAGACCACCTGAGGACTATGACGATTACGGACCACAAGCTTGCTTTGATCAACCAACAAATGCAGTAACTCATTGAAACAACAGCTGTACTTTCCAGCATATTTCTTGCCTTATTGCTACCATTCCACCGTACCAGCAAAACATTGATATATCTACCTGCTAAACACTTGGACAGGTGCTTTCATTGACTGTGGAAAATATTCTTCCTCAGCACCGCCATTGTTTTTTTTTTTCATACTTCAGTAAACCTCCATCCCCAGATGATGCGGACAGACAGCAAAGGCCGGAGTGCCTCCCCTCACAGGATAACTTACAAGTCCGACTTCCATGCTATAAAATGTTCATTTGACACTGGGACCAGTCTACAACCTGGGAGCAAAGCTGCTTCTGCCCAACAAACAAGGCTACCATGCAGCCTGTCAGATCCTATGGTGTCCTGTACCAGCAGCGTGGGCAGCACAGACAACAGAGGGAGGGTCCAAAGTACCAGGGGGAATAAGATCAGAGACAACATCTTCCTCCAAATGGACAGCCAGCAGCAGAGAGTAGATGGTTGCCCTGTGCTGAGTTCTGGCTCCACAAGCCTTTCTCCACAGAATCACACCCTGCAGCTCCAAACGTCACCTTTCACTGGATCCAGACGTTCGGTCATTAGCTCTTCATCTGTTCTGAGCACCGTGGCCAGCATTTCCACTCCAGAGACGTCCCTGCAAGATAAACCGACCAGATCAGAGGAGATAAAGGATATTGACAGAGCTGCACTGGCACAAAAGTTCTCTGTGACCAGGAAGTTGTTTGAGACCAAGGTGATGGAGGTTGAAGGTGGCGGTGAGCAGGTTTCAAAAGTTATTTCTGGCAAGGGAATCGCAGGTGACAAAGGAGAGGGGGGAGGAGAGGTTTCAGAAAAAGAGGAAGAGGCAAGCAGAAAATGGAAGCACGCAGAGGAGGACGGCTTTGATAAAGACAAATCCATAAACCTGCCCGATATAAATATCGTCTCGCAAAAGCCGGCCGCGCAGGCCTCACTGACGAGGCCCTTTAAATCTCCTGTGTCAGATGTCCCCAGCGGGGAGTCCAAGAAATCTCCTTCCAATACTGGTGGCCATGTTCAAAGCAGGGTATCACAAGAAGAGGGAGCAACACCAACAGAGGAAGAACAAGAAGAAACTCTTAACTGCCTGACCCCTGAGGAGCCGGTCAGGGCAGAGTTAGTGGACGTAAAGAACGAGTCATCAGAGAGTGATGAGAATGAAGAAAGGGAGAGGAAACAGGAAACCAACTGCCGTAAAGATGGAGGAGAGAAATACATGGATATATTAGAAAGGGTGCAAGATCTTGTGGATGATGTTTTCGATGAACCCAGTGTGGAAGCAACACCAGAACGTGGAGTACCTGTTGACCCTCACATGGTGGAGAACAAAGTGGACTTCAAAGCTGGAGAAGGTGGATCCAGGCCAGTGTTTTCCTCAGAAGAACGGCAGAAGGAGATCTCCTCCCGCATGCCATGTAAAAAAGTTACTAAGGGTGACGAGGAAGAAGGTGGAGGCAAGTATCAGCAGGTGAATGAACAATGTGGGAGTGGAAGGGAGGAACAGAGCAGACAGGCTGGGGAGTCAAAAGAAGACGGGGATAAGATGGATGAAAGTTCTGGAAAGAAAGCAAAAGGCGTTTCGCTAGAGGACGATGACAAGAGAATCGAGTGCAGTCAAAGTCAAGAGGCAACGCCAGAGCCTCAGGAAGAGCATGACAACGAGGCGTTCAGAAGAAGAGAGGCTGAGGAGAGAGATGATGCCAAAGTGGGCCACACTGAATCTGCAGTCTTCTCTGGAATAGAAAACGAGGCTTTTGTGAATGACCAGGATGCCCAGAGTCATCCAGAGCAGTCGACACCACCAGGACAGAACTGGGAAAACTCTCTGCACACAGAAAAACAGCTTCTGGAATATGAAGAAATTCCCGGTGTTCCTAAACAGGCTGATCAGGATGATGAAGATACAGCAGGAGCTACTACCAGGAAGGTCAGATTCTCCTCATCGCCAATGAAGGTGAGGAAGTCTCTTTTTAGACAAACGATACATGAAAGCGGCCTCAGCATTCTTTCACGTTATGACAAGCTCCCATCGTCAATGTCTCTAAACTCACACACTGAAGATCATCAGTCTCAGCTGATGCAGCTGGTGTTTGTTTTCATAGTTAGCCCAAAGCCATGTTTTCATGTGTTAGGCATGAGAAAAGGCAAGAACCCACATGCGTCAATGTGTCAGCACTCAGGCGCTTTAAACTAAAAGCACAGCAAACATTCTTGTGGTCTGTGCGGTATCAATGCAGTGCTAGTTTTGTGACATGTGTGCAGTACATCTGTTGACTTTTGACAGTCCTGTGATTATGCTTGTACAGTTTGCTGAAGTGTTGCGATGCCCCCTTTGCACTTCCTGACTCTCTCCCTCTCTGACTCTCACACGCTTTCACTGACAAGTTTGCCAATATAAACAGTGTCTTGTCACGTCAATAGCTGCAGATGGTTCTCTTTGCAGGACGCTCTTCAGTGAACACATGCAGTGATCTAAATGTGTGCTGACTGTTGCCCATTAGGTGTACTGCACCTACTCTAACGCCGACTACGACAGGCACAATGAAGATATCGACCCGGTGTCTGCCTCGGCTGAGTTTGAGTTGGAGAAGAGAGTGGACAAGATGGACGTTTTTCCAGTGGAGATTGAAAAGGGTTTGTATCAATGTGTTATTTTCTGCCTCTAATGTGTGTTTGGTGGCCATAAGCACTGCAGGGTCTTGTGACAAAAGCAAGGAAGGAAAGTTCTCCTGACTGCTTCTTTGAATGTAAAACTGATATTTCTCTTCCCTCTAGGAGACGAGGGTCTGGGCATCAGCATCATAGGAATGGGTGTAGGTGCTGACCAGGGCCTGGAGAAACTGGGCATCTTTGTGAAGACTGTCACTGAAGGAGGGGCAACACAGAAGGATGGAAGGTACAATATGTTGTCCTTTGCTTTGACTTAACAGGGATTAGATGTGCTTCTAAGGCACAAATTCTTGTTGGTGTGTATGTTAGGATTCAGGTGAATGACCAGATTGTGGAGGTGGACGGGTTGAGTTTGGTTGGAGTATCCCAGCTGTTTGCAGCCACGGTGCTCAAGAACACATCTGGTCTGGTCAAGTAAGTGTCTGTAGTCTTTCTTGCATATTTTGCTGCCTCTTTTCGAGAGCGGAGAAGTGTAATCCCTTTGTGATTTGGAAGTATTTCAGTGCCTGGTAGTTGATGTTTTTAATGTTTTTACACAAACTGTCAAGATGGCTGGTGTCAGAGCCAGACTTCTAAAAGCTAATTATAGACTGAAGTTATTTAAAGATGAATCAGGGTTAGCGAGAGAGATAAACACATGTAGTCTTCTCTGAATGCCTTTTGTGAAGCAGTTGATTTGTGGATGATCAATTTCTCTAAAGTATTTTTACCAGGGACTCGTTCCCTTTTATTCTATACACAGTTTCTGGTTGCAGCATAACATTCACAAGAACAATGAGGATAACAAGAAGTTGCAGGACGTATTTCCATTGTGCTCCTTGTTTTAATTAGATACAAGAAGTGTGTCTGCATGCTGATGGAGATAAACGCATTAGCAAGTGTATAAAGACAAAAACAGAAACGTAATTGTAGAGAAGATGTCTAGATGGACAAATCCTGTAAATTAGAGGCTTCTCGCAGGGTCTTTAAAAGTTTTCTCGTCTGTGAATCCACCTTTTTAATGAAGAGTTTTCCAAATGGCCCGTTCTCATTAGTGTGCGATGGTAATTATTTCAGCAACGAAATCTGTGTCAGTGTGTTTTGTGTTGGCTGCTCGCAGCTCTGATTGAATTTCTCCTCCGCTGTAGGTTTCTGATTGGTCGAGAGAAGGACGGGGTGGAGAGTGAAGTGGCGCGGCTAATCAACGAAAGCCTGGAAATGGATAGAACCCCCAAAAAGGCGCGTGCTCTAAAAGATTAGTGGGATTTCAGTCTTAAGATTTAAAAATGGTTTGATTGCTGTGCACTGATTAAAAATTGTCTGTCTGCCATCTAACAGAGAGGAAGGGTGAGTGAAAATGAGGACACTGATGGTGTCATGTCAGAGAAGAGCTGGGTGGCTGAGGAAGATGATGGAGATGAAGAGGAGGATGTGTCTGTACTTTCCAGTCTGGACAGCTACCAGCTCTGTCTCAAATACCAGCAGGTACTTTTAAATGCAGTAATCAACTTTTGTCAGATATCAAGTCAGTATTGAATTAACATTGAGAATACACATAACTCATGTTAAAGTATCTGTGGCTTCTTTCTGTCTTTACAGCTTCAGTCGAAACTACAAAACAGAACAGCCCAGCTCCACCACGCCAGAGAAAAGGTCGGTCATTCAGCCGAGATTGAGATCTCACTCAATGATTGTTATTCTGACTTTACTTCACTACCTTTGCATCCTCGTTTGGAACATTGTGACCCATTTAACTGTGTATGTGACGGCTCAGTGTGGCGTTACTAGGACACAGGCCTTGTTCCAACATTTCGTCTTGTCTGCCTTTGCCTTGAAGTAATCTCTGCCGCAACATTACTGGGTTGGTGAGCCTTTCAGAAATCAGGCTCTCGTCTCTCCAACTGAGTGAGATCATTGAACTTCATTTGTTGTATTCAAACTTTTGAAGTAAGAGCTGGAAGAAGCATCACAGATCCGGCAATGCCCAGAATAGCTTCTGCAGTTCCTCCATCTCCGAGTTGTTTTTGACATCTATGACGAGACAACATAAAGGCCTTATTTGGAAGCCTTTTCTTCCCCCTGTGCATTCTGGATACCATATGTTGCAAACATGCATTCACACAACACATCATAATCTCATAAAATGTTTCCCAGTTAAAGGCATGGGAGGAGCAGCAGGCATGCTGGGAGAGCCAGCAGGCTGAGCTGGAGCAAAGATTGGAAGATGAAGAAGAGAAAGTCGACAAACTGGAGAAGTATGGTGTTTCAATATAGGTTTACAATTTGCCATGATAGCTGTGTTTTTCTATTCCAGTTCCGAGCTACAGACAGATGACAGCTAACGATCCTCCCTCTATTCACCAGGTACTGGCAGGAAGCCCAGACCCTCTGCAGGGTTGTCAGCCAGCGACTGTCTGATGCCCAGAGCCAATCAGAAAGCTTAGAGATCAAATACAGTAAAGCCAAGAGACTGGTCAGAGAATACCAGAGCAGGTAATCATTATTTCAAAATCAGCTAAAAATACATAAATGGCTGATTGTATTCTGAAAGCAAGCAAATGACTTAAAATGACTTGAAGGCGCAAGAACATTTCTTTTCCCCAAAGTATTGAAAAGTTCCTTTTTCATATGTTTCTTCAGAGAGGAGGGGAGGGAGGAAAGAGAGGCAGATTTGCGGAGAGAATCGGAGGAGAAATATGAACAGCACAAAGAGATTGTTGAAAGACTGCAGATCCAGGTGAGAGGAGCCTCTGCCAATCCTTCACGGATGTACTTCCGTGAAACCGCCGTGTCTGTGTAGTCACTGTTTCACACTGTTCTTCACAGCTGGAGAGAAAAGAGCCTGCAGCTGAAAACGAGAATCACTTTGTCGACGCTTCAGTCGCAGGTAAGCAGCTCTGTTACTGTAAAGGGTATGTGACTGAGTGTTGCTGCAGGCCAACGTGTTTTCCTATTTTCCTATAATGTCAAGTGACTTTTCATGTGAGTGAATTTTTTAAAGCCTCAGTTTGTGTTTGTTTCTCAGATGCAGACTGGCATATTCCAGTTCCTGACACAGGACGTCTGGATTCCAGCGCTCACATAGCAAGAGCTCAGCTGGCCCAGAAATCCAAGCGCCACCCGCCCTCACGCGACAAACTCAGAGAGAGCTTTAGAAAACAGGTCAGAGACGGAGATAAGATTCATTCTTTGACCCCTAATAGTTCATTTGAGCTGTTGTCAGCGGTGCAAACCTTCACATACACGTCCTCTGTTACAGCAAGATGAAGTCCAGAAGTCACAGGAGAGCCAATCCCTGTCTGCTCTCCCAGCCGGAGGTATGGTACAAAGAAGTAGCAAAACGTCCAAGTGCAGCACCTCCTGCACCTCCGTCCTCAGTCCTTCCACCACCTCTGTCTTAACGCCTCCCCTCTACATTACTGACATCGCCACTCCCAAGCAAGTGAAGTCTTCCACTTCTAGAAAATCCAAAAGGAAATTTCCAGACTTCAGGTGCACTCTTTTTTTTTTTTTTTTTATTGAAATTTGGTTTTCATAATATTTGCCTACATGCACATGTTACCGTGATGCGTCTCAAGATTATAATTTGTCTTCCAGTGGCCTTCGCAAGTCTCTGAGCAAAAGGAGAAGTGAGAAACATCGCAGAAGGTCCATGAACAACAGGTGTGATAAACACACAGTATTCACAAAAACAAAACACGAAAATACTGCTTGTAACCTTACACACAGTCACACTTCTATTATATGCATGAGTGTCTCAATGTGAAGTCTCATTGTTTCTATCCAGGGGATCATACGGTGACCTGGTGGATGAGCCTACTGGAATCTCTCCGTCAGGTTCCGTCACCTCCATGCCTTCTTGCTTGCCTTTTCCCTGGTTTGGAGAGCCAAGGAAGGAAAAAGATTTGGATGAAGAGAGGGGCAGAGAGAGGCTGCGGTCGGTGTCCAGCAGCAGTTTGCCGTACCTGACCACCACAGGTAGAAGAGATCAGGTAAGAACATTGGACTTCTTGGCTTCTAAGCTGGCTTGCATTTACATGAAGTAACACAAACTTATATCCTTTGCTGCATGCCATCCTCCGCCTCGGTCCCAACCTCCTGATCTTTTTATAAGTACCACAAATGCATTGGTTAGCATGTAACAGATGTGACGTATGTAGGCAGCAAGGTTTCTTTCTGTTGGTTCCAGAGTACTGGCTCGCAAAGGGACAGCTTCAGCATGGTGGGTCATGTCTCTGAACACTCCCTCTCTGGACACTCTCACACTTTCACCTTTTCCTCCACCGAGGTAAGCCTGTCCTTTCCATCTTATCTTTCCTTTTTCCTGCCTTCTTTCCCCACTTATTTTAGTTGTTATATAGTCAAAGCCTTCCCTCTTCTTCACCTGCGTTTTTCTTTCCTTTCCTGACTGATACTGTGTCGTCCTGTTAGACCCTGGACGACGACCCAGTTCCAACAAATAACAACAACCAGTGGCAAAGTCGACCTGTTTTGGAGTGGGGCAACCAGCAGGTGTGTCTTTGGTTGATTGCCATGAGCATGGATCAATACACGGCTGAGTTTGCTGCCCGAGGTGTGGATGGGACGCAGCTGCTCGGCATGGACAGTGACAAACTCAAGGCAAGAAGTCAACACGGGGAAATAAATATATACAAAAAAGACATTCAAGAAGGTCGAGAAAGTCATTATTTGGAGATGGTTTCTCATTATAATGAAAGGGGCTTACATATAAAACAAAGTGGGACATTTAACAGATGAAAAGAAACTTTTTTGAATGCTCTCTGGTGGACAAATTGTATAATTGCAGTTTCTGTACTGTCACTCCTTTTACATACATTGTTTACATTCGTCTTGCTGTTTTCTGTTGTCAGGCTCTCGGGGTGTGCAGCCACAGTGACCGCTCTGCCCTCAAGAAGAAGCTGAAGGAGATGAAGAAACGAGAGGAGAAAGAAGAGAGGGGGAGAGAGAAGAGACTGAAAGAGGAGAAAGAAAAAGAGAAGAATTCCTTTTTAAACAAGGAGAGTGAAGAGAGCGAGCAGATGATGACGGAGGAGCGATCTGGGGTGGAGGCCAGACGCAGTGGCAGGACTGGGAGAACGGAGTCCCTCCTGTAGAGGAAATCCACAGTGTAGCATCGGAGATACTTCACATCACACCGACTCCTTTTGGGCTCTGAGCTCTTCGCCTTGTTGCCACCAGCATGAAGGTGTGTTTGCAGTCATGCACTCACAAGTAGCCTTGGACCAGCTAGCTGGTAGAAGCAGCTGCATAAACTGCTTCATCCTCTATTTGTCTCGTCGTCGAAACTTTCACAGAAAGAAAACCGTCCAACTTAATCTATGGAAAGATCTTTGGATCAACGCAGAAGTGAACCTGCCTGCACCAAAGTTCACATTAGCATTATGTATCTTGGTGTAATTCAATGGTATGCTGTGTATTTATGTGACAATTTATTACTGTTTTACAGTCATTCTTTTTTTTTTTAACCTTAAATTATTCTTTATTGATTTTAATATTCAATCATGTGCTGGTTTAAGCACTCAGCTACGTGCTGTAAATGCTTTTTTTATGTATTAATAAATAATGCTTTAAACATCCTCCTGTAGTGTTTGCTTCTCATTGAACTTGGCTTGAAAATTAAAAAGAGAACATAGACATGACAAAACTTAAACATTTTATTCAAGAAACTCAGAGTTTTCTCTTTTGCAGCCAGTGAATAAATTCTGCTTGTTAGTTATCAACAAACTTAGTGCTGGAAAACTTCCATGATGTTTAACCTGAGGCACCAAGAGTGTTAAAGATACTGGTTGAAATTCAAACATCTAGGAAGATGCATATTTAAAATTGTGAAAAATTGACTTTTAAAATTGAGGGAAATAAAAAAAAGATTTAGATTAAAGTCACCTGTGGAAGCATCATGTGACTCTTTGGCCTGTAGAGCACATGAACAGAAAGTACTCCTTGCAAAGAATAAATAAACAGTTCTGCAAAAATTCAGAAAATGTACAAAAACCTAGAAACCCTCCCACATGCCCCCCCGCTCCCCTCCCCCCCTCCCCTGGTCAGCACTGTAGCAAATGTACAAAAGAATCTCCAAACCGGGAGTCGTGCAGGACCATCTGCAACACCGCTACACGTCCTCCCGATCATACACTTAAGACTAAATTAGCCCCTGAAGCAGAAAGTTTGATCAAGTATTTAGTTAAACAATTTGTTTTTACAGATGAATTTCTTTATATCTTTATTTACAGTCCACGCTGTGCGAAGACAGCAGCGGAAACCTGCGACGCCACTAATCGTCGGGACTCTTGAGTGGGATCAGATATTCGTTGGCTGTTAAGAATAATGTTCATTGTCGTGCCAAGTTGTCATCCAGGGTTTCTTTTCCAGGTTTTCTAAGTTAGCAGTCCGCGGGCTCACGGCTCTCTCCTCCCGTTTGATCCGAACAGCGTTGTAACTGGGAACCTTCTCTTCATGCTTTTGACGCTCAAAGAAGCCACACTGCGTGAGAAACAGGGGAAATAATCAGTATTTAGAAGATGCTGCGTAAACACAATCAGAGACGTTGATGAGCCAAGATGCAGTGAATCCAGATAGAGGTGCAGAAAGCCGTCTGCGTTCCAAGCTGTTGTAACACATCTGTTTCCATGGGAAGAGATAGAAACCTTCTGACCAGGTGACCACATGTGCAATAGCAATGAAAGGAATGGAGAAGAGAGCCAACCAAAGAGATGCAGAACAGCCACCGCGATGAAGTTTATCAGAGCAATAAATACAAGTCTCGCTGAGTAGACATCACCTCCCCTGGCCATGCAAATAATCTGCGATCATTTAAACATGATCATGTGTGAATGTTTCAAGCGTTGAGTCTGTGCTAAAAAAAAATCAGTCAGCTTCTTGACAGCATTCATATCACCGTGTGGGAAATAGCCACACTGCAGCAAAAGGGAGCGATAGAGAAAGTTTTCCCAAGTGCCACTTTGACATCCATTCATGGCAGCACGGTAAGTTTACCCTCTCTTTTTCTACGCATTTGTCAGCTTCTCTTTTTCTGACGGGTCCTCTTTACTTCTCTCAAAGACTCCACACTGAGGAAAGGCACATTGTTAGAAAACCTGTCGTCGCATTCACGTTAACCTGCAATTGTGTTAATGGTGCTTAACCACAGTTAAAACAGTGTGAGGATTCATTATGTAACAGCTGGGACAGGGTCCGTCCTGTCCCCCCCCCCTCTGTGTTCCTACCTTCCAGAGCAGGAAAGCAAGCAGGCCCAGCAACATCAACCCGAGCAAGACGGACAACACGATGATCCACCATGGAACTCCTCCGTACTGGGCAGCACGCCGCTCAGGGAACACAGTCAGTCTCACCTGGAGAATAATGCAGTCGAACATTAAGTGTTTAGTTTATTCTCTACAGATTCTCTATCATATATTCTACCTTCACGTCTGTCACATACAGTAAATGTTCTTTCCTGCTGTGTCTACCTGTGTCTCAGCGTTTTGCAGCACCGTGTTCTTTGTCGTGCTGTCGACATGCAGAGAGGCCTTCACTATCACCTCCAGATGATGAAAGTCGGAGAAATCCTGGTGAAAGAAAAGAAAAGGGGATCAGGTTTAGACGGCGCTGGGAGGGATCAGAGGCAACAGTGTCACAGGGACACAAGAAAGATCAGTGGTAGTGAAACTAATCAAACACGTAGTTTCATGCTGCATCTGTCAAACAAAGGCAGTTATAAAGGTATTTTTAACAGAGTCTTAAAGCCTCCGCGACCTAATACTGATGTAACAGTGGGGCTTGATATAACATTACTGTCAGTCCTATTACCTCGAGGAAGGTGGCGTTCCAGAGGCGAGAGTGGAGAGTGATGACTGCGTTACTGTCCAGGCCCCGCAGGGGGCACTTTATCTTCACACATTTGGCCCCATCGTCACATGACTGTCAATCCAGAAGAGAGCTCAAAGTCAGTATTGGACTCCTCTACAAAAATTACATAATCTGGGTGCAAAAACTAAACTAGTAAAATATGTTACCAGAGTTTTAGATTTCCTCTTGTCGACGAAACGTGAAATAGTTCCCTCCACAGTTTCCTTGGTGTTTTCCGCCGCTCTTCTCTGCCTGTCGTTACCTGGCTGCTCATACGAACGAATACGAAAAACAGCAACAATTAGATTTCCTTTAACTTCTTTATTTACAGTTCTACTTACAAAGGCTGAGCGACCTGCACAGTGTTGTTTCACGCACCATAGAGAGAGGGTTGATCTCTCCTTTAGGAGAGCACTCCATTCGATCCACGCCTGTGGAGCTGATCTTCATCAGGTAGAGCATCCACTTCCCCTGCGCTCCGTTCCTTGGCCAGTCGATGTTGAGGGTGGCTGTGCCGAAGTCCGTCAAGCGCCTTCCCAGATTGATGATCTGTAAATAAAGACAGGGCAGTGGTTCTATTTAAGATATTAAGATAAAACCTAAAACCAAAAACATGCATGTTTCTTCCAAGCTACTGAAGTTTTTACATTTTCAAGGAAAACACATAGAAGTGAGTTTTTAAAGAGAGAACTAACCACTCTAGTTTTTCTGTACTCACTCTGAACTGGTGTGTAATGGCATTTCCCATGTCACTTTCAGTCTTCATAGCACTCTCACCTTTGGCTTCTCCAGAGAAGTAGACCTGAGATGGCTGGGCTTGTCTGGAGAGACAAACACGACGTGAGTAGATGGATGCAGAGACGTGAGCGTGTGTGTTTAACAGATGTATGAATGTGTGTTTCTTACCCTGATATAGACAGCTGCAACATGATGGCAACCTTTGCCTTGGCCTTCATGGGGAGTGTCTGCTGCTCACTGGTTCTGTCGGATCAGATGTTATAAACAGGTCAATTCATTCATTTATTTTATTGGGACAATGGACAGTCACTGGTTCCTCACTGTTAGCTACGTAGCTCAATTTCATCAGCAGTCAAACCATGCATCATGTGAAAATGAACCCCCTAAATAGGTAGAATGTGTCTACTGTGTTATTCAGCAGTTTGTGCTGCAGAATTGCAATGCAAGTAATGTGTGGCTTACGTTTCCAGCCGAAGATCAATCTCCAGTTCACTGGTGTTGAGGGAGATGCCTGCAGTTCCCAGAATGATGTAGAAGGTCGTCTATATGCACACAACACACACAAAGTCAAAAAATGTCTGCTGGCACTTGTGCAGAAGAGGAAGATAGGAAGTGAGGTGTTGAGTTTCTCTCTCACCTCTGAATCACGTTTGAAGGGGTTTCCAAGCTCGCAATTAGCTATTGAGCCATTTTTATTGGCTGTGCAAGAGACCGGTCGCTCCTGGAAATCAATAAAAGCTCCAATCAGACTTGTATGAGTGTTTGTGTGTCACCGTGCAAGAGCGAGAGTCGGAAACGTACATTAGAGGGACTGCGGTAAGCAGAGTAGGTGAGGGAACGTGGTAAGGAGGCAACCACTGATGCTTCGTGTGCATCATCTCCATCCAGATTGGTCACTTTGACCTCCAGGGCGATGTCCTTCTGGTTGCTGAGCGAGATAACCGGCACGCCATTCTCCCTTTAAACAGACAGAGAGTGATGAACTTACATGCTGAGGAGTGTGTGTGGGTACGGTGCGACAAGCATGTAGTCAGAGGAACACAAGCGAATGTTTGAAATGTGTTTGCTTACAATTCTAACGGAGTGAAAGTGTCTCCGTCAGTTGACCTGTGGCCGTAGCGATATTTCAGCACCAAGTTGCTCATACAAATGTTGTTGCTGCCACAACCCTCCTTCAGGAAATGCACCTGCAATGATTAACAGTTCAAGAGATTACAAAGAGACAGCGATAACAACCCTCCTACTGTCTGTCAACATAATTATACCTTCAGTAGGTTCATGCAAACATACCTCTTTCCGAGTTGTCATCGGCACGCTGGCATCGAGGACGGGTCCCAGCTGAGAAGCTGAACTCTGCCTGCGTTTACGTTTGGCTTCCTGGATATCCACAGACACATCGATGGGGACACCGCGCAGCTTGTCTCGTATACTTTCCTGCAGAATCACACAAGAGTAGTCTGCTTTAGCATTCACCTCTTTTGAAACCAAGAGGGACATTTTCCCAGATTGAAAAATACCTGTATGACAAGCTGACGCGTGACACACTCTTTCTGTCCTTTGCGGGCGATGGTGACGACCCCTTTAGACTCGTATGCGTTTTCAGAGGCAGAGGAGGATGGGTTGATGAAGCTCGCCCTGGGAATGAGACCTTTCTCCCTGAGGTCAGCGTCAGCCTTGAGGTTGTACGCAACAGCTACACAGGACAGGAGGAAAGAGAATGAAACCTTATTGAAGTATATCAGTATTATTAGTAGTATGTGTTTCTCACACTAAAACAGAAAACATGATAAAGTTGACGTTTCACTTCAATAAGAAAAAAGGTGACTCAGCTTACTCAGTCTGGGGGCGTAGCTCTTGGGATTGGCAGTGTAGCTCAAACAAACCTCGACTGTCAAGCTGGGGACACAATGCAGGTTTAGTTTCAATGTTTCTCCACGCAAGAACACTCAGAAGTGACATAAATTATGGTTCTGCTTCATGATTACAGACTCTTTCATCAGATTCCCCATTCAAAAAATGATTCATATTTGACACCACAGGCAAAACAAAACAAACTTACCAGAAGCCTTTGGGACAGTTCTTCTTGGTTAAGTCAATTTCCTTCGGTGTGAACTTGATCTCCTTCTTGATGTCGATTACTGGACGGGCTCTGAAACGACACAACTCGGTGATCATCCCTACAACAACAGAGGTTAAGGTGAAGGAAAAGGAGCGGTTCACTCACCTGTAGACAAAGACAGAGTCAGAGAGAGATCCCACTGCCAGGTCAGGGTAGGAGTTCTTATCCAGGTCCATGTTGCCGGCTAGAGAGTAACCAAACAGCTTCACTCCTAAAGGCTTGCCGGACAACACCTGAAGCAAAAGCGTAAAACACTTCATCACAAAAAAATGGAATTTAACGACACCTTTGTTGTCACTGAAAGAATATTTGAATTACTCAGTGCGGTTACATGCAGCAATTAGCATCGTACAAGACAACTACAAGACAAGATCTGGGTTATGCAAATGCATGTAAACAGGGGCATATCAGTTACATCGAGTCAGCATCGGA
>CAAKHC010010803.1:18255-31970 GCA_901007825.1 Macroramphosus scolopax
ACCAAACAGCTTCACTCCTAAAGGCTTGCCGGACAACACCTGAAGCAAAAGCGTAAAATACTTCATCACAAAAAAATGGAATTTAACGACACCTTTGTTGTCACTGAAAGAATATTTGAATTGCTGATTCTTAGATGCAAACGTTACTAACACACAGAAATTCCACGCCACTCTCAGCTGTAAGATGGAGAATGGCGTGCCAGTTTTATGACATACTTGTGCAGCCTTCTTAGAGCTGAGTCCTGTAGCGGAACCATGGTAGATGAAAACATTCCCTTCACCATGGTCGTCATACGGAGCACCCACTGCAAAATCTGTGTCAAACAGTAATTATACAGCATTAACAGCCATGCAGATACACACATTTCATTCACAATTTCATGCACATGCTGCAGCCTCACCATGGTAACCATCCTGATTGATGTCTCCGAGGTTTTCTACAGCCAGGCCAAACATGGAGTCCTGAGGTCCGTCTATCCTGGTGGGTGTAACTTTTTTCCAGTTTCCAGCTTTGTTCACGTAGACGTAGACTGCTCCTCCGATTTCTCCGTCCTTTTCAAAGTACTGAGGTGCTCCCACCACTATGTCCTGCCAACTATCAAACAGCAGCATGGGTGAGTATCAATTAACAATTCAAAAAAGATTCATTTTATCCATGTGGCACTTTTTTAAAGCAGAAAGTTGTGTGTCTGCCTCACCCACCCGTCCCCGTTGAGATCTAGCACAGCAAGGTCATAACCAAAAGATGAGGCAAGCCCCTCCCCTTCCAGTGTGAACTCTTCCAGCAAGATTTGGTTTGTCTCGGGGCCTTTCTTCAGCAGCACCACTGCTCCGCTGTGGTGCGCTCTGGGTGCTCCCGCCACCACTGTCAACTGGCCTTTCTTGGTTAGACTGTTGCCGGAGTCCAGAGAGAAACCTGCAAGGACACAGAGGAATCCTTATTTAGAACCAGCTTTGACATGCCAATGGAGCAGTCAGATTGGCAGTGGTGACGTTTTACCAAGGTAACTGTTGGCAGGGGCAGGAACCAGTTCGGGGTCCTTCTGTTTTTCATCTCCCGCCTCAAAAGGCCCGTCATCATAAATGCCCATCTCTATGAGGGTGTCGTTCTTTTGTTCTAGGCGGACCACACCTGCGGGGGAAAGGAGAGAAGTTAAGACATTAAAGAAACAAAAATGATTTCACTTCTAATAAAGTACATGTGTTGTTGGTTAGCAAGTCACACATTCAAATACACAAAGACAAATGAATGACCTTTCCAATTGTACGCCCCAGGAGCCCCGAAGATGAAATAGTGGTAGTCCTTGTCAAATGTGGCCGAGAGGCCCTGCTGGCAGGACCCGAACATCTCGTGACCTCGGGGCCGACCGTCACAGAAATGCCAGCTGCCTCCGTCCTCACTTGATGAGGGGTCAATTGTCAAATCCTGACTCAACACATAGCAACGGCCAATAATGTCACGGGACTCGATGAGTGTGTTGACATTGGTTCTTATCTGGTATCGATGGGCGCAGGTCTACAGGGGGGAACACAAACACAAAACTGGATGATGTGGCGATTGAAAGACGTGGTTGACATCATGCATATTCATGAGATGAAGTTGTTCAGATCCGAGGTCACGGTGAGACACAAGGATACACAGTCTTACCACAATCTTGCCTCCTGGCCCCTGACTGTTGACTGTCACTCCCATCCACTGGTTCTCTTTGCTTTCTCTTCTTGTATCCTCTACACAGACATAAACACCGGGGTCAGAATATGTGATTTACATCTGACTGACTAATATAGCCAAAAAACCAAAAGGAAGCTCACCATCATTGTCAAAGTTAACTCTGACGCAGCCTGCGGAGGTTGAGCTCATGTCACAGCTGTAGAGTCCTCCTGTCACTTTGGCCTTTTGACCACTCAAGGCTTTTGCTCTCGGGGCACCAACCAGCAGCCTGCAACAAACACACACACACATGAGTCTATTGAGGCGATCACCATATGCAGCTGAATCAAATGCACATTGTGAAAGAGGCTCAAGCAGTAACATTCTTCTGTCAGCTTGGACTCCAGAGTGAGAAGAGCTCTGGTAGCTCTTCCCCCTTGCACATCATCACACATTCCAGTCTACTGTGTTACACAGCAGCCGAGCTCACACACATGCACACACAAATGCCACCGCTAAACTGATGTTCCATGTCCTCACGGACCAACTCAGTCAAAGACCCTTTTCAAACGCCTGCTGTAGCTGATTGAGCCGGGTTGTCCATCTCTCTCCACACACTCACGCACACACAGAGGATGTCTTTGTGGAGCGAGAACAGGGGCAAATGCCACACCAGGTCTCGGCTTTTGGGCATCCAGTTCTCAGGGTTTCCTACACTGTAAATATAAACAAGTCAAGTATGTCATTGTAAGCAAGTTTACAGTCCACGCTGTCAATACTACTAAAAATAATAATAAGTTTTCTCTCTATCAGCATGTTCCATGAGCTACAATCTGTCCACTGACCTCCAGAGTTAACGTTGTACAGCCCACTGTCTTCAGCAGATCTGATTAAGTAAAGCCATTTTTAGCTGGAGAACAAAGCAGTCTCTGATATTAACATCATCTGGGGGGATTTACAGATGCATATAGACAAAGAAGGGAGCCAAGGCTTAATGTGGTCAGCATGTTTTATCTACTGCATGCAGGAGAAGCTTTCCATCTCAACAGTTTGGAGGACAGTATAAATCATTATGATTGATTCGAGCAGATGTGCTGGATTAGCAAAAGCACAATACCGGTACATTCATCCATATGACAGAGAAGTGCCGTCATGATGCTGCCGTTGAGATGCACTTCAACATGCCTTCAGGGACTTTGTGGGAACATCAGGTAATTTGTCTGCCACACGACATATTTTCACACCAAGGGAATCTGAAATTAGAAGCTAATCTCAATCGACAAATAATTGCCACAGATCACGTTTTGCCTTTGAAGAGTGAAGTGCTGACATGTGTCAGGGTCGAGCGCCGTGATAAAGCTGACCCGCTGCCACACTGACAGCAACCCAGCTGTTTATCTAATCATTCCCCACCAGCAGAGGAAGCCCCAACATGCAGGCTTAGTCTACAGGAAGGACTAAGACAAACAGAGTGCGAATGTGTTTGTGTGTGTGTGTGCAAACACTTGCACTCGTCTCACACCGCCCATGCTGAAGCACGGGGACACCCAGGCTCTCTCCGCCTATACAGAGCAGCTAGGCGCCCAGCGCAGTGACCGCAGGAGAGGCATCCCGTTGAGAGAGGTGTGTTGTCGTTTTTTACAGCAGCGAACTGGCTGCCTGCTACGGTGCAGCCTGTTGCTTGGCAACAGTTAGCGGCCCCCTGTCAGCTAGAGGCGTTCACCTCCTAACAGGTTGTAGATCCAGTGCTGCCATGTGTTACCCAACTTCTCTCGCCATTCGTCTGCCAGGACCAGAGTCCAATCGACTGAAGTTGAATAACGGCTTATATTTGGTGCCCAGATGTACAAAAGATTTGTCAGCGATCCTTCAGGCATCACTTCTTTCTTTTTCAGTTCTTTGATGTTGCGTAACCTTAAGTAACCCTGAAAGGAATAAATCTGACAGTCATGCTTATACCACATACACTCACACACACAGACGACCTCACTACTAAACTCTCCTCCTATCTAATATAGCATAAATGGAATCACTCAGACATACCAGACTGTAACATCACTCTCACTATATCCTCCACAACTCAATCTGTTTGCACCAGAGACATTTCATTTCTCAGAAACACCTTCACTTTCTCCAACTCACTTCTAAGACTCAACACTCCTAAACTCTCCCTTTACTCCCCCGTCTTTATGTTTCACTCATTCCCTTTTCATCGTGGACAGCGCCCATCTGACAATTATGACCAACCGAGGAATGTTACATGCAAGCACTCACAGACACACATGCATGTACACGATATCATCAGCGCCTGCCCTCACCTGCAGCTACATGTAACACTCATCCCCGCCGGGCGTGAAAGACAGACTGACTGAATAAAAAACGCTGGCAAAGGATTGTGACTCAGTGTGAGTCGATCTCTGTAATTTCTCAAGGGGAACATTGAGGTCGCTGACACTCTTCCAAATGACTGAGAACATAGCAACGCCTTTGTGCTCCGTCATGGCATGCATCAGCACCATAAAACACACCGCACAGGCATGAATGTACAGCAGAGGAGTGAGAGCCTCCGTGCAGGTATATGAACTCTGATCCTCTGCAAAACAAACGCGGCTTCCTGCTGCAACATGCACACACACTTTCAAGCTTGCATTGCGATGTAACATCACATCCATCACATGCTCTCGAGGGTTTGTACCGCATGATTGTTGAAATTTGATAGAACTACATTTGTAAAAGGATGTGTCGTTGAATATATTTGTATTGTTAACATATGAGGTCAAACAGCACAGCCTCATGTAGAAAAAACAACTACTGAGTAGAAATTCACCTCAGGAGTTACACCAGGACTTTCTTTTTCAGTATTGATTCATATCAATTAGTCAATTAACCAATTCATCCATCATTTGGTCATTAAAATGTCTTATTTCGTCCAATCAACAGTTTTATAACCAGAGTTATGAATTTACTAGGGACAGGAAAAACATAATCTGCAATTGTTTGGCATTTTTGCTTGAAAATATTTTAAAAAGTTCTTTCCAACTAAATCCGTGCCGTTGAAAGACTCTGCATATTCTTCACATTGTTTTAGATCTAGTTAACGACTCCAGTAACGCCTCAGTCGCTATTGTCTTTACTGGTTTTCCATTTAACAGAATCGAAGTGTGTTGAGTTTATTTGTACTCAGCTTTACAACCTGAAGCCGCGGCCACTTTGCGGTGGCTCTGGTCTCGTGCTGATGCCCATGTGCCTTTCATTTGGACACACACTCAAACTAGGGTGTGTAGAACGAGCAGCAGCGTGTAAATACGTTTAAGAGCAACGTGAAACGTCTGTGAAGGAAGTCATGACCTGAGGATGTTTAACAACTCTGAGCCTTAGAGGGTGAAATATATTTTCCTTTCACAAATCAGAGTGCAGAAAAAGATAGAAGAGTGAATGTTGTGAAGGTCTGTGCACAAACTTAATTAATAGTAGCTCAATTAGTCTGTTTAGATTCTGATCCCCAAAAGAGGCTCTCATGCTGGTTACAACAGCAAAGTACTTTCAATTATTGAGTCCAAGAGTATATTTAATGTACTTTACTACCTTGGCGTTCCTTTAAACTCCTACTCCACCAGGGCCGTGTATAATAGGGGAGAGACACATCCACTTGACAAATCACTAACATTATTTCTAGTAGTTCTGGAGTATAACAATATAATAAACTCACTAGCCTTGTGTCATCCCTTAATGTTCCCACCAGTTGTCGGTGATGGACTCTTACTATTGTAACTCCACGATCACGCACTTTAACTAGGAAAAGCATGAAAAGGTAACTGGAACGTCAGAATTTTGCAGCAGAACTGTAATTGAAAATACTAAAAAGTGGATTGAAATAAATAGTTTTTGGTGAAAACGGGCAAATTTGGGCAGCGTTGTGGATTTTACTCAGTTTGAGTGAATCGCTTAATCTCGCTTCTAATTTAACAGTGTTGGAGAAAGTATGGAGTTTGAATCTACTCTATATTATCACATTTAATTGAGTGATTGTTTGACAGTGAGAACTACATTATGATAATTGATTAATGAAATGATCTTTTCACCTGTACTTGTTTGCATGATTGGGTAGTTACAGTTATACAAAAACATCATATTTCAATATGTTTTTCATGTTTTACGTGCTTAGATCTTAATATGTAACTGCTAACCACAACTATCTATTCATTGTAGTGAGGTAACAAGTGCAGTAAGTATGTGGAATGAGAATACAAACTCAAGTGAGTGAAGTACAGTGCTTGAGTACATGTACTTGTACCACCAGTGGTATCCAGCCTGTTCAAACTGTTCAAAGAGCCTCTGAAACGACGCAGCTTGAATTCAAGAAGGTTTTTGTCCCAAAGACACCTGAACCCCACATGAGCGCGCGCCGCACCGCAGCGTGCACGAGCACAGGAACTCTCTAACAAATAAGTAACCAAGAGGGAAATAAAGATTAACACGAGGTAGGCCTGAAGTTAAACTTAAAAGGTGGATAAAAGGGACAGTGCAGTCTTTTAAGAAGTTGAAATAATTGAACGTTGTGAAAAACGAACTACCTGCGACATACCTGAGCTCAAATGACGTACTGTTGCGTAGCTTTAGCACCGTCGACACTTAATGTACTCAAGAGCAGGTATAAATAAAGTTTTAACAGTTCTGTAGCAACATAAAACAAGCTAAAACACTGCTGTGGCATTATTTAATTTACCTTAATGACGTAAAACTGTTGTTTAACATGGCGAGGTGAAATGACTTAGTGCTCTTACATTCTTTTATCCACTGGATTCAGCTGCCGGTGCATCGCCAGAGAGAAGCCGAACAGGCTGTCTGGCTCTCCGCTCTTCCGCACGACGTTGTCGGTGTCCAGGTTGAAAGCTGACAGTCGCCCGCATCCCAATATCAAGCCCAGCAGCCACAGTCCACAGGTTGTCCTGCGCTCCATGACACACGACAAGGCACAAAAACTCCCCAGAAGTGCTGCGCGGAGGGTTCCTCGGTGCAGGAGGAGCAGAGCACCACTGCCTGAACGCTGCTGGAGGGTTGAATGTTGTCCCTGCAGCTGCCCCTCCCATCGGCCTCTCCTGCTGGCACACACTCACTCACACACACCATCCCTTCACATCTCACATTGTTCTATTCTGAGTAACTGTCAGAACATTTCCCCTGCCAAGGTGCATGTTAGTCCGCAGCATGTATGGAGAGTGAGATGTGCCTGAGGCTGAGGCAAAACACATTGGCAATAAAATAGAGCTTCGGGCCACACTGGCAGCAGATCTTCACATATAACACATTTATAACGTCAATGCTGAAGTTAAACTCCTTGGACATCTTGGAAAAAGATGTAAGCAGAGAGGTGGAGGATGAATTGAAACTGAGATGCATTTGGTAGTTTGTCAACTGAGTGTCTCTTTAACATTTACTTTTGGCATTGTTTGTTTCTTGGTTGGCTGTATTTGGACAAACAGATGGAAGTTTGGACCGGAGAAGTAAAAGAAATATGCATTAGAACATCGGTGTGTTAGTAATTCAGTGGCTGGCCTTCACAAGTCACAGCCAACACAATCCATCGCTAGAAATTCATTTTAGGATTACAGTCCCTCGGGCATTCTTGCTCAAATCACCACATGCTATCACCACAGGGCCTGTGTCCTCTGTAATGACTCATTAGATGAGTCACAGTGCCAGAGGGAGCAAAAGGATCCTGACAGGGCACAGACCTGCACATTAACGCAACTCCCTCACTAGATGGTTTTTAAGGCATTCCACGAGACGCTGACCCAAAGCTTGTCCTCCAAACGCAGCGTTTCAGCAGACAACGAGGGCTTTGTCCGCGCACAGAGAGAGAGGGAAGACAGGCTGGGAGGGAGAGAAAGAAAGAAACTACCCACATACTGTATAAAAGGCAGAAATAATGGTGCGAGAGGGGGGTGCTGGAGGAGAGAAAGGGCAGGGGAAGAATGTGGTTCCTATACACGTCTGTTATCTAATTAAGTCGACATAAACATGCTTAGGAACGATCTGAAAGGATCAGCTCTGAAGTTCTCTCTTGATCTGTTATACTAGATTTACAATCAGCTGATGAGGCTGTGCATTTGATATGTCTTTGAAGCCAACAACAGCCTATTCATCCGACTATCAAAAACCTTTTTCTTTTCCTGGTCCGTCATGATAGTATCTGTTTGTAAAGAGTTCCCCTTCTTGGAGGCAGCGGAAAACTAACCATCTGCTTGCAGACACTATTATTGCATTTTGTGTATCTCCCTTCCAGTGGGAAGGGCAGCGGCGGTTAGAAAAGGAGTCTTATCGCTTCAAAAGAACAGTGTGCAAAGAGAGCTGAGGCGTGTTTGCTCGCCCCTCCGCCGGTGTGGTTCTCTAACAGACAACTTCCGTACCCACAGTTTGTGTTTCTGTCATGTTGTGGTGTGTTGTTCATTCCTCCGTAGCTTCCGTCTGGTTTAATCATGCCACAATAAATTGTCAAGCAACAGCTACCGGTCTTCACCCCCCCAGGGAAATATAGGTCATACGTCTCACCAGTGCAGCTACAGTTGAGCCTGAACCGATTGACATTCATTTACAATAAGACACATAAAACACTGTGTTATGACTGAGGAACAAATAAGGAACCAACTGTGAATGTAAACCTAACAAGTATCATCCTGACTGTGAGTAAACAGCAGTGTAGTTCATATTATTATAAAGATACTTAAAAGATGTGCTCATCTTTGAACTGGAATGCTGGTCACCTCCTTAATAAGTCATCTCCTGATTCATTCTTAATCAGTAGATTACTGATGACTGTTGCATAATCAATCATCATAGGACATATCAGCTTGTATTTCTCAGGTTGTACTTGACTTGAATGCTACAGTAAAACTATAAAGTGAAACTGCTACAGAACTGTTGCATACACATGCACACGCTGCATATTATTGTACATATCTTTACACCGAGTGAAGAATCGAGTGTATGCTCAGTGTACAGCGTGATAAGTATTATGACAACAAAAGAGTGAAAAACATGCCTCAGGTACTAGAGGTGGAGGAATGCCAGCGAAAGCAATGTTCCCTGGCAAACACACACACACGTCAGATGTGAAGCGCCTAGACTAGCCTGAGCCACAGCCCTGTATTTGTTCTTAAAGCTGCAGCTCCAGGTACACTAAGTGGGAGAGTAATGCACACTCACCAGAGGGTGTGGCGCACTGCCGGGCAGGGCGTGTATCTGTGTGCCTTTATGGCCCTGTAGAAACACATAGCCTTGGGACACTGATAAACGCACACACTTGCGCTTGTCAGTTTCACAATCACTGTGAACTGCAAACCATAAAATCATTCGCTAGTGCAACACGTTGCTGCAATGTCTCTCGGAGCTACTGTCTATGTAAGCATGTAAGTAAGTTGACCGCAGATTTTCCCTGGATTAATTGAAGGCCTCGTTTCAAACAGAGAGTTAGATGAAACAGTGGTGGGCTGAAAATACCTGCTACAATAACAGCACAACACAGAAAGAGGTATAATCTGTGCTAGATTACAGTCTGTAGTGTTTACATGCTGCACAGAGGCCTATCTGGAAGGAAGTTTCTGGTATATTTTTACCTCAGCCCTGTTTTCCCATGAGCTTGGATTGATGATAATAGTGACCAAAATTATTGGAATTGGTCCATTAATAGCCGCCAGAGACATGACCTCCTCTCATTTATGAAGCCTTAATAACCATGAAAAAAACAGGTGAACCTACACGACATAATTGTATTTTAATATCACTAATAAACCAAAGAGGTTCATTGATTTTATTACCCATTAAAGTAATGATTTTCAATGCTTTCATCATATGTCTTATAGAAACAGGGGGTTTCAGCTCAGAGGATCATTCTGACATGAACATCAAGAGCACAGAAGAGCAGAAAGGTTGGTGTGTGTATCCTGTAGTATAAAACAGGAGTAATCCCTCAGCAAACTAGTGACATTGCGGGGACAAACATCTACTTTACATTCCCTCTGTGGCATCTCTTATTCATAGTATTGATTTTGTTTCTTACTAGGACTTATACACTCATGGTTAAAACATTAAGGGACACACACTTACACACACACACACACACACACACACACACACACACACACACACACACGCTGTTCAGGCTGTAAGAGATCCTCTACGCTTCTTGATGAGTGTATTTATTACAGTCAATAAGGAGTAATTGCTGTCTTCTCTTGTCCAGCAGTGCTGTAACACCCCCGGGGTCAGTCTGAACCCCCTGTGAGTACATAAACCTCCTGAATGAGCGGTGAGTGTAAGTATGAGTGTGTGTGTCCCAGCCCCGGCCAGAGGATGTAACGTGAGATGGCAGATGTTGTGGGAGGGGTTCCAGTGTCGGTGGGCCCAGGTGTGCTTCAAAATGATTTCAGCTCACCCGAGGGAGGTGCAGAAGGGTAAAAAGCCGACTGTTATTGTGTTCAGTTTTCTCCTGACGGAGTCGTATCGCACACGTGCTTGTCTCAGCTTATAAAATAACATCCTGTCACTCACTCTTGAATATAAATTTAGGCTTCGATTCAAATTTAGGCTCAGTTTACTTATTTTTATTTTACATGCTTTCTTTTTATCTTACACTGTAGACAACACAATGCATATAACATCATCAACAGTTCAACATTGTAATTTGTGTCTAGTTAATTACCAAATACCTGCAGAACTGTGTTATGTATCAGTGTTATCAAAGTCAGCTTCATAAAGTTCAATATTCCATGAAATTATATCAATTCAATGCAAAATGTAAGAATTACCATGTAAAAGAAAAATCACATTACTTTGTCTACTAAGATGTGAATGGTCCGTCCTGCATCTACTCGAGTTGATGTACACAAACACACACACTCACAAAAACACACACATGCGTCGTGCACACATCAGTGCATCTGAATTGTTCATAACTCAGTGCTGGCAGCACCACAAAACAGATTCCTCCATAAAGCCTTGCTTGGCGGCCAGAAAGGACTATATGAGGTAGAACTAATTGGTAATTCGACACACACACAGACACGCACACACATACAAGTTTGTCTTTCTGTAGCTGTGAGGACATTCATTGACATACTGTATTCCTGAGCCCCTTACCCTGAACTGAACCCTGCACCCACATCTAACCTGAATACTGAAACACATGTTTTAACTCACTGAGGACCTGCCAAGGTGCCCTCACAACATTGCTTTCATCCATTTTCTTCCTCACACAGACAAAAAAAGCATGCACATGAGCTATTTTAATGGAATTTTGAGGATTCTGGAGGCGACCTTCGAACCTTTGAGGATTGTTGTCTTTATTCCATCTTTCCTTTTGACACTTCACAGAGAGAACTTCCTTCTTTGACTGCAGTGCACACGCACACGCACACGCACACGCACACGCACACGCACACGCACACACACACACACACACACAGCTGCTATTGTTGACTATATGTACGGCCTATAGAAAGGATCATATGACCTCTGTAGCTCTCCGCATTCCCTGTCCTGTCGTCAAGGCAGGAGACTCTCATGTATACATACCACAGACTGTATATCGTACCATAGAATTGAATATTAATGTCAATAATGTGAATATTAGAGGCACTGTGTGGAGTTTTCTGTCTCATTGGAATTGAGTATCGGGATGATTGTATAGGAGACTTCTTGTGACCAATATAAATCTTTTTGTTCTTGCACGTATCTGATCCTCTCACCTCAACTCTCAGTGAGACCTGTATACAAATATACACAAAGACACACACACACACAAACACATATCATTATAAGGGGTTTGCTTTGAGCTAATTAACCGTTTTCCGTCTGGTCCAAACACAGGAAGAGAGGGCATTAAACTATTGTCTTGTGTGTTTGTGTGTGCATGTTTGTGTATCTCAGAAGACAACAGAGGCAGTCCTCATTCAGCATGTGGTGCTGCCTTGGGTGATGTACGCCATCTACACGCACACACACCCACAAGAAAGGTGTCAAAGGTACAAACAGACACACAGAAGCCAAAGAAACACACCCTGGAATCAAAGCTTCACGCCGGGATGTGTGGAAAGCTTTGGTTGCTGATCTGTGGTCTGGAATACAACATCACTGCTCCAAAAATATTCCCACTGCGTTAAAAAGAAGAGAAAGGCATTCCAGGCAGTAAAAGTGTCAAGAGGTCAAAAAACAAGGTTTTCCGCCTAGTAAGTGCCAATCAAGAGGGAAGACTGCCTGCACCAGTCTGGTGACTGGAGTTTACAGCGGACGCTTTATGGCAAACACACACGCAGTCCTGCAAATCAAATGTAACTTGTGCGACACACATGATGCCTGATTATCATCCACAACACTCTTTATATATAGTATAATAGTGTTCACACGCTCAGCATCAGCCTGTAACTACATGCCTTTGTACTGGGGATGTTCAAGTCAAGTTAAAAAACTTTGCCGACGTCCCTACTGTGAGGGTTCCTCAGTCAGATCCAGCACATGTTGTCTGTGCATTTGTAAGACAGATGATCTGCCCCTACAAGTCTGAAAAGGACACGTCACTTTATGACTGTCGTCTTTTGCAGGAATTCCTGCGGTGCTCCTCAGTACAATCCCAGGTAGGTGTGATATATCACAGCTTCACTCTCACTCACATACAGCGATGAACGTATGTACGACCGGAATGTGAGGTTTTTGGAAAAACATAACTTACTTAAAACATCTTCTTATACTCACGTTTACAAAGACAAATAAATAAATCAACATAAGAAAGCTAAATATGAGAAAATGCAAAAACTCAGGTATCCTCACGTATGATGAGCTGTTTGAGAAACACAGATTTCACTGTGTGTTCAGCATCAGTGTGTCTGCAGAAATGGGAAATGTATCTCATGTATAGATAGCAGAGAACCATCCACCATGTACGTGCAAAGAACGCAGTATTTATTTAGACACGAGCAGCAATGTCTGCCGTTTGGCAATGAATTGAACGAGCGAGTTGGAAGCACTGAAACAGCGCAGGGCCGTGCCAAGGCTGCACAGAATGTGAACAATCCCAAAACATAAAACAAAATGAAAACAAGATTCGGAGGAACTTCGGAACAAATACACAGTTTATCAGACAGCTATTGTTGAAGGTTATTTTGACATTGTTGGAATAAACAGCGTAGACCTACAGGTGTAGTGGAGAGATGGACCGCTGTTGGATAATGAATCTGAGCTACCACACTAACTAACATAACCTCTATGATATTCAAACCTCCCTAACAAATGTGTCTGTGGTCATTACCCTGAGAGTGAACACCGAACCAGAGAGGATGCTTCGCTATGGGTTTGAAAGAGAACTGCGGAGCGAAATGGGAGAACAGGAATGAGTTCCAACATGCAGAAAAAGAATGAAGCGTGAGCTAGAATTCATGACAACAATCTTCCACCTCATCCTGCCACTCCCTGCTCCTCCCTAAATCTTGCACTCTCACACACCTTTTCTCCCCCCTTGCCTGCTCCTGCACTTTCCTTATTACACCGTCTGCTTCTCGCTGGCAAACCTCTTGTTTGTTTGCAGATTGGAGTCGTTTTTCATGCTTACTGAATGCTATGTTGGTGGGAGACCATTTGGAATTGTTTACATGACTTCTGTCCTGATTCACAAGAAGCTCTTCACACACACACAAACACACAACGCCCTGCCTTAAAATTAAATGAAGGGTGAAGGGGTGTATTGCTTCAACAAACAGCCCTATAACACAGTAAAAGAGCTACAATAATGAAGGTGCTCTTCAATTCACTAACATTAAAGGTCTTTCTGTGCTGTTTTAAATACGTACTTCTCCCTAAAGTTTAATACAATCTGGATAAATGCGCACTTAGACTGTATCACAAGTCATGTGGCAAATAAAACAATAATGCGTGATTCATTTCCTGGCTGGACATGACCCACCTTTATTTGTCTAATCCTTCCGGCCCCACCCAAAGACTGGCACTGGCACTGGCATAAGCACTGGCACACACACACACACACACACACACTTTCAATGTGTCTGTGTACACG
>CAAKHC010010803.1:31990-51117 GCA_901007825.1 Macroramphosus scolopax
CTGGACATGACCCACCTTTATTTGTCTAATCCTTCCGGCCCCACCCAAAGACTGGCACTGGCACTGGCATAAGCACTGGCACACACACACACACACACACACACACACACACACACACACACACACACACACACACACACACACACACACACACACACACACACACACACACACACACACACACACACACACACACACACACAGACACACACACACACACAGAGACACATGCACACACACACAGACACACACACACACACACACACACACACACACACACACACACACACACACACACACACACACACACACACACACACACACACTTAAGAGTACATTGGCAGGAAGTGCACACACACCCTCCAGCGAGCCAGAATTCAATTTCTCCTCTTGATTTGTTTTCTCTGAAGCATCCCCACGTCACCACACCTCACAATCACAATGATCATCGAATTATAATAATCTACATAAAGAAATCTATAGACTTTTAATTGCTATTGCGTGTGGGTATGAATGTTTGCACACTGCACTTCAACATCTATGTAATTGAACACGTCGTCAGGTTGTAATCGGATCAGGGAGAAATTTCAGAGATACAGAACAAGACTGTATAAGAGCACCAACGTGGAGAGGTGAGGCAAAGAGAGGAAGGCCCTTGTGTGATCTGCTACGATCTCAAGTGCATAACTAGGCTTTATTAAATCCACCTGATGTGGAGGAGAAAATAGAACAGAGGGATGTTGCTATGGCTGGAATTTGCACCCCTCGGCAAAATTTCTGTCCTCTGCATATCTTTTCCCTCACCATGTATTCAGTGCATTCTTCACTGATTCGGTGAAGAATTCACTGGATCAACCTTCCAACTGCTAATACGTGACATTGTTTGTAGATACTATAAAAACACAGTGGGCAGTTGATAAATAACATGACACAGGGGCTGCCACCAGACAGGGATTCATTATCACTGCTTGGTTTAGATCCCTGCTACAGCTTTAACCTTGCTGAGATTTACAGTTGTGTGCTTTTCCCTGGTGGTTACAGGCCACAGGTACATCTCAGATGGACATGCTGAGTTAATAGAGGGAGGCTGTGGAGCCTTTGCTGGTTACATGCTGATGGTTTAACTATGTAGTGTTTGCTGCCATCTACTGGACATCACACAATATCACGCTCCAAGCAGCAGATTGGATTTAAATGGCACAATGCATTTCATGGCTCCTCATGTTTTTTAGAAAATTTGGGAGTTTAATGAAAAAAAAGAAAATTCAATTTTAAAGTCATTGCTATAATTAATTTTAAGGATGATTTCTTTCATAGCAACATTTTTAAACCCTGGTTTTCAAAGTGGGGCCCGGGGGGGAATCTGAATGAAAGTTGATTGAAAAAGAGAAATTAAAAGAATTCATATTATTATTCGCTTTATTATAAAATAAAAAGTATGATAATATATAACATCTCAGAATCATGACGATCTCTCTAACATACTTCATCACATGGTAACTGTCTGTCTGCTGCTTTCTAGCTAGCTAGTTCTGTTGCTGTTAATGCACAAAAATGAACACGGTTTGGAATAGAAAAACATCTAATGAGCAGACCAACAGCTCATCTAATAAGAACCCAGCAGCAATAAATCCGAACAACTCCTTGCCAAGTTAAACTGACAAGTATGAGGCAGCATAAAGTCTGGATTTACCGCTGCACTTAAGAATGGCTTCAGTGCTCCATGTGTGTTCTCTGTCTTGAGACGTACTGTCAATAGGACTTGATGTCAATCGGAAAATTATTGGATTTGCTTTTGTCCAACAGAATTACATACCTGGGAGTTTTGACAATTAAGTTAAATAAATAATTACAGGCTGACATTGTGTGACTTTATTAAATACTCAGAACATTTTACAGTGTTTGTTACTGGGACTGGTCGGGTGGATGGAGCAGTGCTGGCAGAATACGGGCTCATGACCTCGGTATGTAGAAATCTCCCTGCTACGGTGCTTACATCGCTCCCAATACAATTCCCACCTGATCTCACATCTAACTATCAAAAAGTCGAAGGCTGAGCCTCGTCAGCAGTGGAGGTGCTGAGAGATAACAGCAGCTTCTGCTTCACTCACTATATTAGCAGTCACATGTGTTAAACTCAGCTTCAATAAATAATGTTTTCTTTGTATAAGCTCCCATCACAGGTGAATAAAATCCACTACAAACTAGATTTAAGTAGTGTTTGTGCGAATGTAAATAATAAAATAACATGATAAAATAAATAATAAAGTTATATTTATTTATTCCAATTAAATCAGAGCAAAATCTAAGTTGTCAGCAGCAGTCATCCAGACGCAGAGCTGTGTGCACCTCACATCCCCTCCACTGCTCCTCACGGTGAATCCCTTTGCACTTGAGTTTCATCATTTTGACTGCAGCTGTTTTATCCTGAGACCAGGGAAGCAGACACAGCAGTGATGGGTTCTGCGTCATGAGTCACACAAGCGAAAACTCAGTCTGCACAACAAGAACAGTCTTTGGAGAGTTCCCCACTTGGTTGGCTTCAGGTCACAAATCACTCTCTTCTGGCAGTTTGGTGAGAATATCCACTCCGTCAGACGTGATGGCCACTGTGTGTTCAAACTGAGCTGATCTGCACAGACATCAAGACAGCACACAGGTGCACATGTCAGATTTTAATAAGAATTTCGTGATAGTGTTTTAGTTTAGCGGCTGGTCCGTCATATAGCAGAAAACACTGGAACACATACCTTTTGTCATCTGCAGACACTGCGGTCCACTTGTCCTTCAGGATTCTAAACTCTACAGACCCCTCCATCAGTATGGGTTCTGCAAAAGAACAGATAATATCAGCCCCCCGTCCATGCACACTCTGTGGCCCCTTCATCTACACACCAAACTGTGACGTGTGACTCGCCTATTGTGAAAGTCATCCCCTCATCCATGGTCACGTCAATGTCATTAGCTGAAAGAAGAGAGAAAAAGAGGATAACGTAATTAAAAAACACTTTATTGGCAACTTGAGAAATACATCTCATGTTATTAAATTCCTATTCAAGATTCTTACCACACAAACTGAACATTTCCTGCAAGTCTGAAATTCAACTGATTTAGAAGCTTATCAATATGAGATGTGCTCAGCACATTCACGGACAAATCTGTCTGTACTGAATCACCATTGTCACTCAACTACTAAGTAGCTTGTAGTCGCTATGTGCCCAGACGGAATTAAAAGTACATGGCCCCTTCATTAAAGCATATTAAAAGATTGTGAAGCTTGAGAGACACTTAAATCTGATAACTCTGACCAGCCAAGCTAATACTATTAAGTGCATTTATGGGCTTGTCTGGTACAGAGCGTACTACTGAACAGATGAAAGTCAGGATCCAGGTCAGGTCATAGGAATGCTGATGTGCTCACTCACTATAGGTACTCGCGTTGACTTACTGTTGTACATAGTAAATTGCATTTGAACGTTGATGTGAGCACTTAGCTTTGAGAAAAACTTTAAGGACCTACACGGCCAGTGTGTGCTGTGATTCCCAGATTTTCTCAAGCAACCAGATTCCATTGAAACGTACAGAACAATGATGATTACAATATTACACTTGCAGTCGATGTATTATAACAGCGAACCCATGCAATTGCAAGTGTTACATGTTTTGGCAGATGTTATGCATGCACATCTGGCCACAAAACAAACTCACCATGGTGCCAGATCTCCGGATGGCAGTGAAAGTAGGAGCCTATGCCATGTCCAATGAAGTAAGGACACACTTGAAAGCCGTTGGCGTGGGCTATTTCACTGCAGCAGTACACACACATTAGTTGTCGGGAAAAGAATAATGAATGTGATTATATAGTACATGTGCGCATTTTGAATGGAATAGTTATGTGCATACCTAATAGTGTTTCCTATAACACAAAGCTGCGCACCCGGTTTGCAGGCAGCAATGGCCTCATCTCGGCAGCGCCGGGCAGTTTCCACCAATCGCTGCCCAACCTCATCCACCTGGCCAATCAAAAAGGTTTCCGAGGTGTCACCATGGTAACCATCCAAATACACCTATTAGGAAGACCAGAAGTCAAGGGCAGGAAGCTGTGTTGCACATCCCATTTATAGTAGTGTGTGTGTGTGTGTGTGTGTATGTAACTTACAGTGACATCAACGTTGATGATATCACCATCTTGAAGTTGCCGACTGCAGGAATATTAGAAGATGGATGATGTATACAGAAAGTCCCTTACAATCTTTCAAAGTGGAAACGTAACTTTTGTGACACAATAGAAGTGTTTAGGTGATAGGAAATTCTCGGACAAGTTCATACACAGTTTCTTCAACAGTATCGAAATACCTGTCAGGTATGCCGTGACAGACCACGTTGTTCACAGATGTACAGACCGATTTGGGGAACCCCCCGTATTTCAGAGGGGATGGGTAGGCATCGTGCCTGATTGTCTCCTGATGCACGATGAAATCTATTTCCTCTGTTGACATACCAACCTAGAAGCCAAAGATCTCCATGAGAGATGTTGATCTTGAGGACAAAGAAACACAAACAATACTTGCGAATGGGTTCTTACTTTTAGATGGCTTCCAGCTAGTAGCAGTACTCGTCGGGCTAGCTGACATGCTCTGGCAAGGCCTTCGATCTGCAGTTGATCTTTGAGCTCTATGTAGTCCGGCCATTCTGGCACCAGTCCAGTGCGTACATAGTCAGGCCGCACTATATGCTGGAGTCAGGGAGGATAGAAAGACAGGATGGGTCATCTGGACCAAACTATGATATGAAAAGTTAAAATACAATCATGAGGGGAGTTGCTATATAGACATGTTTATTAGTTAAAGAAAGTGTTGCTTTTCCAGCTCCTTTTTGATTTGATTGTTTCGAGTCTGTTTTCTTCTCCTTTTAATTTCAGAGTACGTAAAATCGCATGATTGAGCAATACAGATCCCTTGTGTGTATTTATTCTGTCACAGGTAAATACATTTGTTAAGAACAACAATTCATTTGGTCTTTGCAAACGTAAATGACGTGTTCGTTTAAATTTTTGTAGAGTGAAGTGAGATCTGATCACAAGTGGTCAATGGAGACCAAAGGCTAATTCCAAGCGTGAAGCAATGCATTTATTTTGACTTCGAAAGTTCCCAGAGAGCCAGCAAACAACAGACAAGTGTGATTTTAGAGTTGCATCAAGTTTCACATATGGAATGAACGATAGTTAGAGACAGCGGATACAATGACCAGTCTGATGACAACGTACATTTCTCACAATCACACACTAACAATCAGCAAAATGGCCGCGCTGCAGGCTGCTATAATAGAGAGCAGTGCTGCAACTCCAGGAGGCTGAGATGAACATAACACAGAAAGTATCTTTAAAAACTATTTCTGTGTGATAGACTTTATTTCAGCCAGTTCAGACCCATTAAGAAAAGCCAGGATCACTTGTGATACTGGTCCAAGAACTATGGCATTAAGGGAAGTTACTGTACCTTGGGTACTGCATAGGCCGGTCTAACAGTAGCTGGGCGAACTACATTGTGAGAGTGAGAAGTCTTCCACTTCCTCCAGAAGAAGCGTCGATGTTGCTGACATAGCAGGGCTGTGGGGGAGCCACCGCTTCCTAGAGAGCAAACTCTTTGCAACAAACCACCGAGTCCTGGAGGACAACAAAGCAACATAATGAAGAGGAGAAATATCTGTCAATGCTTTCCTGCAAGTAATACTTGGTAGAAAGGGAATGCTAATGCTAAGTCAATAAGGGATTCCCACAACCATACAATGCCCATTTTTTCGATTCTGTGTTGTGTGTAAGCCACCACAAAATGTATGTTGCCTTTGGATGCATGACATCTTTCTGATTCAGATTCTCTCACATATAAGAAAATAACCAATGTGCACCAATGAAGTGTAAAAGCAGTTTAAAGAGGTCCTGCTTGTTCAAATAAGCACTGTGGTAGAATCATGTTCTTATATTTTATAATTAAGAAAAGAATATAAGTACTGGTTGGTGTTTTCTCTGGGCAATGGGAACATAGCATACAATCTAATCTCTTTTCTACATCTACTTTTATGACGCACACATGTTAGATAAGACTTCATTTCCATATGTTTTTGCATTAAGGTCATAGTCTGTGGGCATCATTAGTTATATTCAGGGGTGTCTCTAATATTCTGGCCCCTCATGTTTGTACATTGGAGGAACAAAAACAATACAAATACTGATAAATTTCACGTATTCCATTACAAGTAAAAGTTTAACTATAATCTCAAACACACAAAATGTATTACATTTACACGTTCAAAAGTCAGAAATACTGCAAATTATAATCTTTGTTGAAGTAGAATTTTGTGTAGAGCTGCTGTAATGTTATTCACTGCAATAACTGTACTATAATGCCTGATAGCGTGTACATGATATATGTGTATTCTTATCCATGTTTGACTACCCTTGGAGAAAGAGATATTATATTATGATATGTGTAACTATTTAGGGGGTGAACCGAAGCTCTGAAATGTTCCTCTACAGTCAAAAACACAAAGTCATTGATGGATTGGAGATCAATCCATAACCGGACCCGGGTGTGCACATGTTGACGTAACATGCTAGACGTTAAGTTAGCCTTGTGTCAAGTAAAGTAGCTAGCAAGTTAACACCCGTTGACAAAACTTGAACATGGCAATACGAATAATAACAAATGAGTTTGATCCGTTAGCAAGGGACGTGAGACACTAAGGTGCACGCACAAGCAAATGCTAGCTGTCGTGCATGAGGATGAAGCGGCTTTAAAGCCCAGTACCTGATCTTGATACGAATCCTACAGGACAGTGCGCGGCCATAGCGAGTCACGTGACGTGACGCACGTGGATTACGTAAGGTGTGGGTGTGTGACGTCAACGTCAACGACTCGCTCGGGTTCGAATCCCTATTTCCCATCATTTGTATGTTAACATGTTATACTTGTCAAGCTTATAAGCATAAAACAAACTACTAAAATCGTTAAAATTGACGGTATACCCTTTAAGGAAGAATAACGTTCTTTTTCAGTCTTTCAGTCTTGCAACATGAGCTTTCCTTACTCTGAGATTCAGTCTGCGGACTTTGATCATTGAAACTGTTGTGAGACTTCTTCAACCTTGCCTTAACTGCATCACTAATTTTAAGTTCCACAGACCAAGAGCCTTCAAGAACAAGTAGCAAACCCATAAATGTCGACCAACCACGACATGAAACTGCCAGACAGTCAGTTAATAGCATGAGACACAAACTTTAATGTGCCTACAATGGCTTAAAATACACTTAAAAAAAAGAAGAAATAGTGCTTTAATTAGCAGAATATAAGTGCATCCATTTATCTAAAATAAAAATGTATGTTTTGCCATTTAAATCCATTGAGTTATTTGTATAAAATTTCTTAGACTGTCGGACGTTTCTCAACAGAGGAGTGGGTATTCAATGTTTGGCTGAAATGAACTGAATTACTTATGTGTTGATTCAAAATTATTTGTCATAAGATGCTTGACCAAGCATGATTTTTTTCATGGTTAAAATGTAGTATAGAACGAGACTTACAACAGTATATACTGTGGTTCGAGTGAAGTTTCTGCAGGGGTTGAGAGGCTGGAGTGACGGATGAGGAACGTGAAGAACCGAAAGCAGAGGGCAAAAAACACAGTGCATGGTCTTCAGGAGGACTTAGCTGTCCATATCTTAATATGTATGGTAGCTGAATGAACGCAGCGTTTTTTTCATTACAGCACCCATGGAACTGTGCGGAACTTACGTGGGATGCAAATACTGTGATGATGTCAGAAATATGCTTACTAGCCTGACGTCATTTGGTAACTTTTAGCAACTTCTCAAGCCAACTTGTAGCTTATTTGCATTGAAAGTAGTTGTCGATGTTTGGACTCACATCAGATGGAAATCTGTCTGAGCGGTCAGGGGGCCAGATTGAGCGGATTGGTCTTGTTGTCAGGCTAATATTGTACTGATTTCTTGCAGTCCTCATGTCTCCATTTTGCATCTTTATTTATGTTATCAACAAAGGCTCTTGCTCAGCTGTGGTATGTCTACTTTCTCTCCTGCCTTGATTTCTCCACCGCTGGCCAGAGACGACCCTGCACCTCATTAAAGTGCAGACCATTCTAGAGATTAATCTTATGATCACGGTCATATGGTTTATTTTGTTTCTCCTGACATGAACTGCCCAAGATGATTCACTCTACCCCACCCAGCATGTCTGTCAGGGTGGAACCACTCAGACACCACTGCTTCTTACCTTTATTAGGGCCCGAGCACAGCAGTGCATAGTATTGTAGAGGATTTGATGTTACGGCGCCATAAATTTTGATCATTCGCCATCAAAATTCAATCCACTATGAATCAGCTGCACATGGTCGGACCGTCATCAAACCTCACGTTTGGTTGGACCTGAAGGCGATTATGATATGGCGACTGCTGCACGCCCAGACATGTGTGTTAGGGCCCGTTTAAATGCTGCTCGCAGTGCTGGTGTTCTCTCTCTCTCTCTCTCTCTCTCCCTCTCTCTCTCTCTCAAGCAAACTATTCAGACAAAGTCATGTCGTTCATTGTTCTTGATCATTCACAAAGTTCTTCAACTCCACAATCATTTTCTTTGTTCATTTTATCTATTCGGCTACATTTCAGTTGAGTTCTCTTTCATCATGTCTTCACGTTGATCTGACCTTTCCTTGACTTTTCCAGAGGTTATACGAACAGTATTCTCCTCAGCCAGGGAAGGTTCCTCCGGCTTACTGGTCGCTTGGGTGGAATTAGCTCTTTAATGTATCCTCCTTAGGATTCATCTGTAGCCATTGTGATGGTTGTCCTAGGCATCTGCTTCCAGATATTGTTACAGCTCATTTGGGACTCCGATCATCACAGATTTTTTCTTGGCAGGGAATTGAGCATTGAAACCAAGCTGATGTGTTTTCATCACATAAAAGTAGAATTAAACCACAAACTTGTTTCTCGTGCATTTTGTAAGAAAACCCTAAATTCGTCCTCAGCTAGATGAAATCCAGTTGCTCATGTAGCCATCTTAGTTATTATCCCCGTACTCAGAGCACGTTCAAGCCCACGTTAGTGAGTCATCATGTACTGCAGAATGAGAGGAAAGTAGTGGTTGACTTAAGAGTAGGAATTTCAACTAAAATCTTGAAGTATGCTTTAAGAACAATTGTATAGTCGTAATTAACACCAGCCACACTGCTTTGTAACACAAATGAAAACCAAAAAAACTGTTTAGGCAGAAGCAGAAACACATTCCAAATTCAGGAGTTCTTCGATGGACCGTTTATATTTTTTGGAGCATTTGCAATCTGTTTGAGGCGATAGAAAGATTCACAATTCTCTTTTTTAAAACACACTTGGTCTAGAAACAACCAATGTTTTATCTCATCACATGTCTTATAATCAGCCTTAGGATCACAACGACATACATAACGTTGTCAGTTTCTAGATGTTTACTAACAAATACAGTACGTCCGATTTTCATCCAGTGTTTTGGTGAGGACAGTTTCCACTAAAAGTACATTTTCAACGATCGGAAGATGACTCCTAGGACTTCTAAACAACAGTAGGTAGGGAGAAACAGGGTCTGTTTTACAATTTGGGCTTTCTCACTTTAAAAAAAAGAAGAAAAGAATGAAAAGAAAAACAATTTAGCTTCAGATTGACAACAAAAAACTCATGCATTCATGGGTGCAATTTTCGCCACTAAGCATATGAGACCAATTCATCAGACTGGGGGTTTCATGCGACGGGAACACACTTGTAGAAAAAACTTGTGATGATTTGTGTGTCTGCTGTGTCATGGTTTAGAACTCACATCTGATAATCAATAGTCTGTTATCAATGCAAGGGGCAACAAACGTTTTGTGCACATTTAAAAGACATGTTGGAAATACATCTCACGGATGTCTTTAGCCGACAACGTGGATTTCCTGGGCCCTGGTCTAATCTACTCCACATAGCATCAACACCACTACACAAAGTCGACAATTTAGTGTCTTGACCAGAAAATAAAATGTGAACAAAATTCCTACATGAAGCTGTTTTTCTAACAAGTCTTTTTCCATAATGTTGCTGCTATAAGTGACATCCACATCTGCACATAAAAAGTATATATTTATATTTATATAATATATATCCATACTCTATTAACATTTTGTCTACCATGAAGTTAGAATTGCCACCCATCTCTCAGAAAAGTTTTTTGTACTCCAAACATTGATTATTTTACAACACAGAAATCAAACTAATTTTGTACATATTTGGAGGAAGCGAAGCTCCGCCCGGTCACAGTCCCTCCACGATTTTCTTTATCTTTTTTGTTTGTTTTATTTTTTTCTCCCCAGTCCCAGTGCAGTATACATTTTTCATCCCAGTAAAACAGTTTAGAAAAACCAAAGCATTTACAAACTGGCAATGTTGGAACTGCAAGGACGTTCAGCTGAAATTGAACTGAAATTGGACCCTTTTCACCCCATAAAATTCACCCCTGTCGTCTTCAGCTGAGGGTGAGCAACCCTTGTTTGGCACAGTAATATACACAGTGAGTACTCAAATGAAGGACTCATGGGAACAAATATGGGTTTTGTGGTGCTTGTGTGGAAAGATAGTCCCTAAAAACAAAACCTGGCCGTAAATAAGCAGAATTTGGTCACAGACAATTCATCTGCAGCTGGGACTCAACTGGGTTTTTGTCTTTCTGCAGGCAATTCGGCAGCTGTTGGTCAACTGTTGCAGGGGCGTCCGTTTGTTTTGGAAAACACCGGGAACAAAGATGGCTTAAATGTGCTCAACCTTTTTTCAGTGGGCTGATGGATGTAAACAGCATCACTTTAAGGATTGCCTTTAAAAGCTGCTTGTGTTTTTTTAATGAGTTACGATGCAACAATCCCGCTCACATGGATGAGATAATACTTGATGGTAAGGTAGAGACATTTGTGTCTTTTATTCTAGTGTAACCAGAAAATACAGTCCCGATTACTGAGACCACGTCAGACATATGAATCGCTACGATAAGCCATTTTGCCGCCGGTTAGAATCATCACTGCCGACATCAACAAGGTTGTCACCGGTTGAACTGACACCCAATATCAGCCCCCAAACACCCTGACATTTAGACACTGATAACCGAGTGCAATACTGTCTCTAGATGAGTAATGTCCAGGAGGAGAATGCAAGCAACTCATTAACGCTTTAGCCTAAGCTAACGATACAACACTCAGTTAGCTACCTAGCTCTAGAAAAACAACATGTTTTTGAAGAGATGAGGCGCATAGTCTCATTAAGGTCCAGTTGAACTTTATATATCATATAAACAGGTCTCAGACACGGCATACTGGCACTCATAAGCTCTGTTCCTTCCCCGCCTTATTGATTTTGGAACTGAAGAGAACTGCAGAGAAAGCTGTAGCGCTAGCACCCTGGGGATGTTTTCATGTCTGAACTAAAGCTACATGGTTACTCCAATTCCAATTGTCTCTTTCTCCGTATGATTCGAAAATCTCCGGGGATGAAATACGCCTGAACAATAAATGGCGGGACGTTGTCCTCAAATGACGCCAATGCACTGCTATGTGAAAGCAATTCGTGGGGCAGTAAAGGAAACCCTGTGACCTAGCAGAACTGATGCTTCAGTACCTAATTATTATTTAATGTTTCACATTAGCCAGCCAAGTGTTGACATCTGTCTGCAACTTTAATATGATCCTCGTCAAGTCTGATAGCAGTTACTGTGTGTCTCGTGCGTTTGTGTGCGGCCTTGTTTACCTCTATTCGTCTGGTCTGGGAATGAGGAGCCCACCATAGTTTTGGGGTCTATTTTTTGTGTGGCCAAAATGTTGTACCCCACAAATTTAAATGGCCGTTTGAGGGTTAAGTCTTGGTTTGGGATTGTGGTTAAAATCGGGGTGAAGTTCGGGTAAATGGTCGGCATTCAGTTGCGACGGGTAAGGAAAGGGTAAGTGGCTAAGGAATGCATAATGTTAATGAACGTTCCCCACAAAGATAAAAACACCTACTGTGTGTGTCTGTGTGTGTGTAGGGGGGATAGTGAAGAGGTGAGGTGAACCAATGGCGAAGGCCTGACATGACACAGAAAATAGTGCAATGTACAGTACACAATGCTTCAGCTTGTAAAGTGTACATCAAATACTATACAACCAGAATCAAGAATTTAAAAAGTAGAAACACAAAAAAGAAAAAGAAAACTGTTACAAATGACAGTCCAGAAGAGATCTTAGCTCAGAGGAGGATACACCACACTGAAGCCATAGAGAGAAACAAAAGTTTGTATGACAGACATCCTACATGTCCTACAGCTCAGCTTCTTGTGCTTCACATTACTAAAAGCCATGTTACTATACCACATATTTACAGGTTTCTCCTGCCAACACATTCCACTCGCTTTCTAAAAACCTTCCATTTCTTAAGTCAACTGACCCAATTCTCTCTGTCATTGTCCTTCATGATCTCCATGTATTTCCAACTCTTTCTATCATTCTTTTCCTTTTTACTTCTGACTCTTTCAATATATCATTTCCTCTCACATTCTCTATCCGACGGCCTTCAGGAGGTCTTTAGGTTTCTGTCTGCTGAACCTTTGAGCAGTTGTTGGTCACAAAATTAACACAGAAAGAAAATGTGTTCGTTGGTTTAGTTGGTGGTGTGCATGCACATGCATGGCTGCTCTTCTGGTATCCTCCGGTCCTTCTTTGCCCCTTCTCCCCTCCCTTTCCTGTATTGTTCTGCTACCTATGATGCTGCTGAGAAACTAGAGTTGAGGATGGAGAGGGAAGGGAACGGTGTCTTTTCATCTCCTCTCCTCCACCTTTTAAACTACCCTTTCAGCGACCTGTTTTCCTATATCCATCCTTCTCCTCCACCCCCAACTCCCCTCAGACCCAGGAGTCAGGTGAGGCTGGATAGTGGCTGGTCTCATAGTTGAGCTCACTGTAGGGTCGTGAGGCTGAGTAGAAGTCCACATAGTTGCCGGTGGATTTGAGGCCCTGCAGGTGCATGTTGAGATCACCCTGCGGGGGGCGACCTCCCGCGTGAACCTGGTTCTCGTAGAAGGCCTGGTCTTCATAGCTGCTGCTGTCAGGTGGGGGAGGGTTTTGGAAAGGAGGGTAGGGCTCTGAAGGCAGTCCTTGAGAAGAAACCTGTTGACAGATGATGACAGAAGCAGAACATTTGTCACATATGTACATGAAATGTAATTATGAACACTGAAGAGTGACTTGTCATACCTGATTATACTTCAGGTCATCAGTAGGAGACACATATGCTCCTCTGAGTAGTGTTGAAGACCCACCAGAGATTTGACCTGCGGTGACAGAGAAGATACAGAGAAATAAGAGAGAGAGAAATGAGAGTGATAATGTAGAGGAGCTTGAATTTAATTGTTTCCCAAAATACCTGCTGTGATGTTGGAAAAGCATTAGAAAGTAACAACGCTAAAGGATGGCTCATGAGAGCTTGGGACTAGATACGTGTCTCTGTTTCACACATGCAAAATAGAATTCCTACCCATCATGGCATCCTTCCGGGATGTGTGTTCACCCTTGTTACCACGGTAAGTGGCATTGCCAGTCATCTCGTAGTCTGCCTTCCTCTCCTTCAATGCCATCATGTCCCGAGGGGAAGCTGGAGCGCTTGCTACACAAAAAACACAGACAGGGAACAGCTTTGACCTTCAGTCCATCAACCAGTACCCTTTTGGATTCACAGTAGACAACTATCTACACCAGGCCGGGGTGCTTTCACAGCAGAGAGGCCAGAGAGAATTGAAAACTACCTCTGTGAGCATCTGAAGTTCAACACTTACGTGCCTTATTCTCAACAAAGGCACAGCACTTTATATCTTCACTGCGTGTATTACTTCTTCTACCCATAACCCAGAAATGAGTGAAAAATAAGGCCCAGTGGGAGTTATTTGTATTCTACCACTGTGAGTGTGTGCTATTCTTTTTGACCAGGGTGTTATTCTAAAGAGGAGCTCTCCCTCCTCTTCGTGTCTACTTCACCCTTGCCTTTATTTTTCTTTTATTCTGTGCCTGGCTGCGGCACCTGTCAGCACCTGTATTTAACACATTTCATGTACATCTAATTCCATCTCCTGCCCTCTATTAACTATATTCAACTGTCTTTTTTAAGCTCAGTCTGTTTCTGATGTACTGAAAGAACCACTTGTACAAATCAGGAGCAAATCTGAAAATGAGGACAGAAAGTATGAGGAAAAAAAACGCAATGGTGGGGTGGGTTCAGGGCCAAGTTAATGAGATACGTCTGTTTACATCTGTTGGTTGTTGATCCGCTGCCATATGGGTTCAGTAGCACTTCCTCTTATGTCTATAACATTGTCAACAACCTCATTGTCATGTAAAGCCAGACAGCCTCTATGTGTGGCTGCATCCGTCTCTTTGCATCTACTCTGTTCCTTTGTCCGTTATATCAGTAAGCACTGAGCCATATGCTCATAAACGCTCCGCGAATCAACAATCTATCAATCAGAATCAGCACCTACAAAGCCATCCTGTTTACGAATGTGCCGCAAACATCTGTTTTTGGGAATGTCAATAATCCTAAAGTTTTTACCTCAACAAAGGTTTGTATGAAAAACTTTTCCATATCGGTGAAATCCAAACAAATGGCCTTGATGTGCCATCTGTGACTGCTTGAGCACAACAAAGAAACAAAAACTGTGAAATAAGAAGCATAACCATGGTGTTTATTATCCTAACAGTCAGTTGACAGCCTCATTAATCCAATGCCAATGGACATTTTGTATCGCATGAAACCTATTTAAACACTCAGATGCCAGCAGTGTTGGAACAATATTTTCCCCACTGGAGGCTTTTTCCGAATCATACTATTCATTCACTGTCATTAGATACGATAACACAACTTGTCTGATAATATATCTATTGCAGAACTGATACCCGCCTCTAGACCTGAATCTTATCTTCAATTAAGCATTCATATAGCGCTTTTTAACATCTTTCTCACCCACATCCACTCACTGATGGTGGAGGCTGACATGCAAGATATCAGCAGACTCATCAGGAGCAATTAAGGGTTCACTGTCTTGCTCAAGGACATTTCACTCTCTGGAGGAGCTGCAGATCAAACCAGGAACCTTCCGATTACTAGATGGCCACTTGAACTCCATTATCTAAATCTGATTGCAATTTCACATCTTGTTTTCATGTCTTTATACAAGCTTGTGCCACATTTACACAAGTAAAAGTACTTCAACCAAAGCTTGATAATACAAGTATGCCCACGTTCTTCTGAAGGGGCTTCACTCTTGTATGTTTTGTGTACCCACCTGATCGATTGTTGGGCGAGGTCCGTACTGGAGAGATGGACGGAGTTCGAGAGGAAGAGTAAGGTCGCTGTCTATCTCTCTCTATTGTGGAAGAAGAGCCGACAAAATGATACTGAGAATAGCCATCCTGGAGAGGAAGGGGAAGAAAGGGAATAGAGACAGAGAAGAGGATTAGGCTCGGAGAGGAGGTGCAAAGGTTGAGGAAACAAACAGTGTAAGAAATAATGCTGAATGTAATTTGTTTCCTTTATAATTACTCAGTACTGCCATTACTATTCAATTAGAAGCCAACAAGACTGACATTTCTGGTGTTAATGTATCCAGGGCAAATTCAGACATGCAAACATTACCTTTTTGTAAAGGCTGCGTAGGTCTCTGTACTGCCACATGCTGTTCAGGACTTGAGACGCTGCTTTCACAACTTTAGGACTATGTCTGGGAATTCAGCAGAGGAGAAAAACACATACAGTATAAAGCTTGATTGTCCTTTTGTCCTCTTTTGTGTTGCAGTGAGCTGTGTAAACAACATAGTGCAGAGTAATAAAGAAGCAGTGACACCAAACCAGCGTGTAAAGCATTAACTTAGTGATGCCTTCAAAGAAGAAATTACCCAGGGTGCACCATGAAAAATGTCTCCTCAAATATGGAACTTGACTTCAGGTCTAATCGCATGGTTGCTTGTTTTATTAGCCAATATTTCATTCTGCATACTGCAGGGTTTGACGCAGCTGACTAATGGCTTTGGTTTTAATTGACTCTTAAAACCTTATTAGGCTGTAGGCACTTAGAAATGATTTCCTAAACTAATTGTGGTAACTGTTGTCTGCAGACAGTTGTATAGGACGTGGACCTGAAATGTCATGACCAGAGGTCGGACTGATGGAACTAAACCATTAATCAATTGCTTCATACATAAACTGAGACATCTACAGGAGACGGTGTGCACACCAAACAAATACAGTTCTAAATGTTGATTCTTATTTCTCCGTCCACCTGCGTCCAGCTGGTATCTTTAAGCTCTGCCCTCTCAACTCCGTCAGCTCTCCATTCTCCACCACAGCACCTTTTGCTCTCATTCAACCTACTTATCCAATGGATTGTTTTCTCCCACTCCAATTTGCTACCTGCTTTGCTATTTAACATATTGATAGATTGCATCCTTCTTATGGTCAGAGATAGATGTGTCGATATGCAGATGTGTTCATTGTTGTTGTGGTTGCAGCCATAGCGTTTTCCGCTCAGCACTGCATTAAAATCATTATGCCCCCTGAAGCACAGTTTTTAAGATTAAGAATGCAACCACCCACCACCCCTATCGATTTTAGATTTAAGGGCAAATTTGCCTCAGTGGGCCATTCATCAGCATGTATTACCCAAAATTCACAGCCCTGGTCATAAAGGATTTGCACATGTGGGAACTTACCTTTGTGAACATGCTTTTTCTGTAATGAGCATCATTAACGCAAAATAGTGTTCAAGGCTCACACAAAAGCACTTTAGGAGGTTCTGCGCAATGACATTTTGAGCCGTAAACACAGCCATATGACTGTACTGAATAAACACATCAATGCTAGTGTTAATATTGACATTTAGTACAATATGTATATAAAATAAGTTGAGGTAAGGTAAGATCATTTCAGTTAAGTAATAATTTACCCGATAATTTCAAGGGTTGAAATAGGCTCCGTGGGCCATCGACTGTCATAAATCAGCCCTAAGACCGTGATGCTAAGGCTGTAATATAATCGACTAGTTAGTATCTGAGCACTTTACAGCAACTTTTATAGCTTAAAAATATAAAACAGGCAATGTACTGTTTTGTTGCTGCACCATGCTAAAACCACATATGAATGATTAGACACAGAGTTGACTAGTGGTTTGTTAGTGGAGTAGTCGACGGGTGAACTGTTCTGTGAAACCCCAAAAAGGAGCTTGCAAACTTACATATAACCTGTTAAAAAACAGATTTACTGCAGTTACATTAATGAAGCTCTATCTTCTCATTGTCTATTACAAAGCCAGAAGAAAGTGCAAACATTTTCCCATTCGGCTTACTTGTCTCCTTTGCTGCGGGCGATGCTAATGAGCTTCTCGATACCGCCGGCGTCTCTCAAGGCCTTGGTGTTCTCCATATTTTTGGTGATGACCTCATGCAGAGCGCAGCAAATAGCTGTGATAGTGTCGTCCGACATCGTTTTCCCCACCAGACCGCAGTTGTTGGCACCTCCTCCACCACTACTACTGCTGTTGTTGTTGTTGCTGCCACCGGGCAAACGATGGACTAGATCCCTCATGGCGTACTTACCTGTAGGCAAAGTGAGTAAAAGTTACAGTGTTGGTTGGGATGAGGTGGAATAATGTAAATGCTTATCAGTACTTAAATTGTATATCTATACCTATCTTGTCCTTCCTGTCATGTTGGCACCAATGTACCAAGACAAATTCCTCGTATTGTGAAACTTTACTTGGCAATAACTCAATTCTGATTCTGATAATAATAATGGTTTTCTGGGTGGAGTTGTAATGAAACTAGAACCGTCAATTTCGGAAGAAATTGCAATGTGTATGCTGTTTGCTGAATGAAAACTGCTGAATGAAATGAATTAAAAGAAGCCGAAGAATTCAAAAAGTTGAGATGGAAGACAAAGGCAGGAAGAGAACATAAAAAAATCCTTAAATGGCTGAATAATTTGATATCTAAATATTATATGTAGAGGACAGTATGTGGAAGAAAAGGACAAATCAAGTTAATGAACATTATTGATGAAGCCATGGCTAAAACAGCTCACATGCAGGAGTTATACAGACAGGTGTACGTGTGTGCGTGATTCCACCCCTTATTGCGAATTATCTATACTGAAAGTGATTCTACTGTATTTGTATCTGTGTTATATACATATATATATATATATATATATATATATATATAATGAGCTTTTTTTTCTGAGAATGAGCTTTTGAATTCTGAAATCCTTATCATTGATGAGGTGTCCATGGTGTCAAAGCCCCTTTTTGCATACGTAGATGCGAGACTGAAGCAGATCAAAGGCTGTCGTAGACCTTTTGGAGGAATGTCAGTATTGGCTGTGGGAGATTTCTATCAGCTACCACCAGTGAGACAGGCTAAACCTCTCTGCGTGCATGACCCATCACAGATTGACCTATGGCAGGAACACTTTCAGATGATCACTCTGACTGAGATTATGTGTCAGAAGGATGATGTTGCCTTTGCACAGATGTTGAACAGGATTCGTCTGAAAGACAAGTCAGAGGAATTGTCGGACGCAGACAGATCTTTGCTATTCGAAGCTGTCACAACCACAACTTTGTGCAGCTGATGTCCTGCACATTTTGTTTTGTTTTTTTTTTCACATTATTTGTTTCAATAATGTGAATGCTGCAGCATTCACATTATTGAAACACTGGCCCTGTTTGGCCAGTGTGACGGGCCCCAGGGCCTCTGCTAGGGCCTGTGTCTGTGTGTGTGTTGTGCTGTTGCTGTGTTTCAGTGTTCCTGGTTGGTTGGCGCTTGAGTCATTTAGGAATTGGAGGCAGCTGGCCAATGTCTCCGAATGCTTAAGTCCCTTTCCGGCAGTAAGGGGCTTCTTCTCCCCGGCACCACGTTGTGTTCTGTTGGAGTTTTGATTTGTTGTATTGGTTGATGATATTATCTTGAGTTGACAGTGGCAGAATGTTTCTGTCAGTTTCTTTTGTGAAACATTACATTTGATTACCTTTGTTAAATTGAATTCATCTTTG
>CAAKHC010010804.1:5432-20496 GCA_901007825.1 Macroramphosus scolopax
TCAATGACAAAGTCACCTCTGGAATTAAATTGACACCTACTACAAAGATACCTGCTTTTCAAAAGAGTTTACCACAGTATAGTTGCACATGAAAGTTTCCCTCCTGTAATACAAAATAAACACTTCACAACAATAATACCTCTTCATGAGACTGATGTGAGGATCTCTCTACTCTGTATAAATGTCTTTATAAATCACTAGTTGACACGGTCCCTGCCTTTACTCTTGTCATTTCCTGTTTTATTTTGAAAATATGTCCTTGTGTGTCATTGTTCGCCTTACTTCCTGGTATGTTCCCCTCCACTTTTGTGTACTGGCGTGTGTCCTATGAATCAAGTAGTCGTCTGTCTCCCTTCATTCACTGACCAATCAGCTCCTCTCCTGCCCTCCTGCGCTCACATCTCTTTCTTGTTGTATGATCCCATCAGTTTGTTCTTCAGTCCTGTGCTCCGTCTTTGTCTTGTAACGACTGAATCACGGGAGACACAGGACTCAAACACAGGACTCAAACACAGGGACAAGTCGGTAACAGTCTTAACTTGATACATCAGGGTTTAGAACACAGGTATCATTCCAGGAACACACAGGGAACCCACATGGAACCCACAGGGAACACACAGGGAACACACAGGGAACCCACTGGGAACCCACTGGGAACACACAGGGAACACACAAGGGAGACGCTGGACCGCTTCACACGCAGGACAAAGACGACCTGTCACAGAAGGAAGAGAGAACACAGACTAAATACAAAACAGGTGATTAGTTAACGAGGAACAAGTGAGACTAATCAGGGTCGTGTGGCGTCGTCATACAGGTGGGAAACACACGGGGCAGGAAGTGAAGTCTCTGGATTGAGAGGAGAGGTGAGTACCAAAATAAAACAGGAAATGTGAGACACAAACTACAAGTTTGTACTTATAGTTTGTGTCTTGTACTTTTTGTTGGTTAAAGTAACAAAGGAAATTATTTGTGAGAAACTACAGATTTAACCTTAAAAGTGTCTTCGCTGTAAATTAAAGCAAACATTTGCAACGTGGTTCAAAGCTTGTATGTCGTGTTGGATCATGAAAAGTACACAGGTTTATTTGGGTTAACGTGTTGACACTGTGCTTCAAGTTACATTCAGCTGAATACGAATCAGCCGGAGAGCAAACAGATTAACTGGTTGGATGTGCGCCGGCATGCTTAATGCAAATCCAGAAACAGATATCACACATAATTACATTATTATAAGTCTCTTCTGTTGTTTCTTAAGTTTCGTTAGAGTCCCAGTGTGAAGCGGCAGTGATGACATCACAAAGAGACCACAGAAATTGTTATTGGTGGTAAACAACAGGACAGACAGACGTGCAACACGTTGTACGTAATATTTAACTTGGGTTTTATTCCTCCTATAGATGTAGAATGTTCCAGCCGTTCTGTTCAGGCGCCGTTCAGCAGAGTTGTTCGATTTAATTCCCACGAAGTGCCTCATATTTTCTTCTTCCAGATTTTGTTCACTTGTTATCTCATTCATGGTATCATTGAGCTGATAGCAACATTCATTCAGTCACGGCCGGAGTCCCTTTTTAATAAGTTCCTACGTTGAGGTAGGTACTCTCAGGCGCACAAAAACTCATCTTGATACCGCTGAAATACCTTTTAGCCATTTAGCCAGAAAGAGAAATGTGACCCATCCACTCATTGATTTTTTCTTCATTCTCACTCTCGGTTGTCCGGCACATCGCAGGCTGGGAAAAAAAAAAGAAAAAGGAACAGCAGTGCGGATGGGCATCCCTTACACCCGGTAATAAAGAGAGACTCAGAGTCAACAAAAGTCTGAGTAGCTGGTGGGAAAGTTCCTGATTAAATCAGCACTGCTCAGGTATTGCCTTGAGTTTTTTACCCAGAAATACTTTCTAAAAACTTTTTTGAAAAGAATCAACACCATTAGAGCTCACTGACAGTGAAGCTAAAAGATCTCAAACGCCCCCTGGTGGCCGGCTGCAGTAAAGGTCAAAAATCTCATCTACTGGTTCCCACATTTTCTTGATGAATTGTTGCATCAGATGTCTTTGACTTGACCTCCAGCAGCACAGAAAGGACGTTTACTGACAAGAACTAGGAAAAGAGATGATGTAAGCTTCCCTGCACCTCTAAAATCCAAAATATGTATTCAAATCTTTCTCATCACTCATCAATGGTCCGGCACCATCGTACCTCAAAGAGCTCATCGTACCTTCGTATCCCACTAGAACACTTCGCTCCCGGGGTTTTAGACTTGTGCTTCCCAGAGTTTCAGGAAGTACAATGGGAGGCAGATCTTTGCTCTCCTGTGGAACCATCTCCACATTTAAGAGGACGCTAAGAACCTTCGCTTTTGATGAAGATTCTTGTGATGGCTGACTCAGGCTTGTCTTGAACAATCACTTTTTATGTTGCTATAGGTCTCAACTGCCGCCAGGACTTCCCATGATGCACTGGGCTCCTCTCTATATGCATGCATTCATATCCGATTTATGTATGTTACCGACTCTACATCTTTTTCTTCTCTCTCGCCCTCTCGCAAGGTTACCATGGCGGCGAGGAGGTCGAGTGACTCAGTTCCCACTTAGCGACACCTCCAGCAGCTCGGCTGTCCTCTTGGATCTCCCTTCTCCAACTATATTCTGTAACACGTGTGTCACACGTGTCATTCTGTATGTTATACGTAGTTGAGGTTGTCTGTTAGCTGCTCTCTCAACGCCACGCCGAGACCGTGATCTTCTCCCCCGTCCCCCACGAATCTCCCTCCGTTACCTTTGTTCTGTGTGCGTCTGCGACACGAGCGATGCAAATAATAATAACCCGTGAAACACACGGCGCTGAACATGAAAAACAAAGACTGCGACACTGAGTAATATCTCCTCCTACACAAACATCTCATAAACCAGCGCTCCGTCAAAAGCGGGCTCAATTCCCAATTGCGGTTTTTCGATCCGTGTGTCAGTGTTTTGCTGAAAGTAGTAATTAGGTTGTCAGGGAGAGCGCTTGTGAGAGAAACATAATAAGCACAACACACACACACACATCCTTGGTTTGCATCACTCGTGAGGACCTGTCATTCTGTACCCTGATACGAAGCGTCACAACAGACCGCCTGAACTTAAACTAAAAACAAGCGTTGACCTGAAACAGATATTTAAACTTGCGGAGGTCAGCATCAGGGTCCTCACAAAGCTGTCTGACCCCACAAGTACAATAAGATCCTGGTGTTTGGACCCCGCAAATACATCAAACCAGGCCACACACACAGCGTCTGGGTGGAAGGGACATTTAGGGGACAGAAAAGCCATTATGAGCTAGCTGATGGCAGCGACAGCCGTGTGCTGTACGTCTTTACGCCTGCCTGCCAGAATATATCGGCAACATATTGACTTTGTTTTTCTAAATGGAGAACTGGATGTGCATACCTCTGACCTTTGGAGATGTTTTTTGTTCAAGAGTCGACCTTTCGTCTGCAAGTACCGCAGCGCATCATTTGGAGTAAATATCGTCTGCAACGCTGCGACGGATTCAAGAACGTGCGCGGGGAATAACCTCGAGTGACGGTGCGACATCATTACACAGCTGACAGGACAGTTATTACGGTGGAGGTGTGCATCCTGATGGGTGGTAGAAGGTTTGACCCACATCTCAGCTGCTTATTAGTACCGGACTTTGCGAGAAGCGTCAACGGTCAAGAGATCGGAAGCCTCGTCTTCCCTCCACCACCCACGCAGAGCGGCTAACTAGCATCCCACAGCTCCTCGTCCATAACGGCAGTGTCCTTAACAACGTCCGCTTGGTGGACTTCTCACTGACATGAATCCATGATCTGATGATATCTCGTACTTATCCAGGAATGTATGTTTGCTGATTTGCATATAATAGCGGAGAGTGCTACTCGGCTTGACGGAGGTCTGTGATCTCTGAGTGCACATCTTGTTTTGTTCCGTGAATCATGCAGATCTAATCCAGCGGAGAGCACGAGCATCACCTCCACCGCGACCTTTAACCTTTCTCCCGTTGTTGCTGATGTGAGACTCTCGTTGCCGGCGGTGACTCAAACCGGAGATTTGATTTCTGAAACCCTGCATTGAGGAAATAGAATGGATGTATTGATGTGGGACAAAATGCAAGAATAACACTTTATTCCAACCTTGCAGGCTTCGCCTTGGACCCGTCCTTCGCTTCCCTCGGTGAGATTAATACGTAATATAGGAGGAAGACTGTGCTGTCTTTCATTACCACTGCTTGACTTACTCTTTCTCTAAAGAGTGAATGCATGAACTGTATTTATATAGACGAGCTGAAGACTGACGATCCTCTTGTGTGGCAACAAACTAATGGACCTAAAGTGGCCTTAATTTAACCCCTCTCGTTTCTTAATCTTTCCTCTCTCTCGGTCTCATTTTAATCCCCTCGGGCAAATATACAGTGTGAGTAAAGTGGGACTGGAAATATAATCTATTGATTAACAGCTAAAATTGGAAAGAAGATAAGAAGTTGACTTCTTAATATTTTCTTCCATCACCTCCTGCAGTTTATCCTCCTCAGCGATGCTAATAGATACTGCATGATGATTCCTGCACAAATAGGAACACAGTACATGTACACACTGTACATGTGCACATACAAGCATACAGTACAAACTTGAGTATAATCTGGAACGAAAGAGAAATCCGTGCACACGTTCTGTTCCCTTTCATCGTCGAAGCGTGTTTTAGCGGCACGTCAAGTGACTCATTCATCTTGGCAACCGCAACGCCAACAACCTACAGACGAGGGTGGGCTTAATCCACTGTGTCAAACTTTAGAATTCCAGTCCGGATGTGTCACCTGTCACGTGACGCTCCGAGTGATCCGCGCGTTGCACTTTGGACGAACCCGGGGGCACGACGCAGGTTAGCCGCCGGTTAGCCGCCGGCATCGGTTGTGGTAGATTGTTAAAGCTTGACGCAGCCCACAGAAGGTTAATATTATATCTCATGTAGTGTGAATCTATACAAACACTTAAAAGATGACCAAATCAACTGCAGTACGGCTTCAGAGCTGTGAATTCAAAGTCCCTCATGCACAGAGAAGCAAAGGTGCTCAGCGACCGCGAGCTGCAGCTCCTCCGCCGAGCCTTTCCCTCCTGATTAGGATCAGAGCAGACGGAGCTGGGAGAGAGGAGGAGAAAAGACACGAGGAAGAGGTGGCGGAGGAGAGGAGGGCATCAAGGGAGCTTCTCTATGAACGCCGGTTGACTCTGCTGCACCCTTCACAGCGGGAGCTGTCAATCCAATTACGGGAGTAGCCCGGCTAACCCGCTAACACACTCGCGCGCAGCACACCGCTACACACATGGACGTGTACGCCGTTGATCAGCAGACATTTACACAATCCACAACTACGAGGGAGCGTCTACGCGCTCTCTGCCCACGCAGACAGCTCCAACTGGGCCCCCCCCTGACTTTGCCCCCCTGCTTGGTAAGAGTATCACAGCAACATGTGCAGCGCCGGGTGTGAAACTCTCTCCAGCTAATCAAGGCATGTAAAGCACCGGCATGGCCACACATCGCCCGACACTTCAAAGCTCCGCTGATGTGTGCAGCTCGCCTGCCTGTTGTAAATTCCCCCTTCATACGCTAGAACAAATCCTTTGAACATCCTTCCTGCCGCTTCTTCCTTCACCCCCCCCCTTTCTCTCTCCATCTCTGTTTTGGCAATCCTTTGGCAATCCACCTCTTTTATTACAGCTTGTTTACCTTTCCGACTTCTTTTTCGTGCAGCCTTTTCTTTGTGTGTGTGTGTGTGTGTGTGTGTTGCATCCTATTGCATTTGCCCCGTCTGTTGCACTCAGGGCCCGGAGAAAGCACGGGAACGTTTATTTCATGCCATCCTTCACACGCTAAACACATCTCATACCGAGCTAGCGATACACGCGCCAAACGAAACATAAAAGACGTTGTTTTTTCCCGAACTGCTGCACATGCTGCACTCATACAACAAGTTTTGCGTAAGAACCTTGGCAGACATCCCCGACCCTCCTATGACATCACATACACACTGCGTAAACTGCGGAATGCGGGGCTAGCTCTGGGATATCTTGCTAGCATCTAATACAGTAAGAAGAAAAATTCGAAATAGAAGGGAGGTGCAAAATATTTATCTGAAAAGAAGAGGTTGAAAAGTGAAAATCGGTGAGTCAGAAGCTGTAAGAGGAGATATAGAGGTAGTTTATGGCACAAGATTCATATGACAGCCCTCTTAAGCGAGAGGACTTTAATGGATTTCTCTTGTTCGGCCCCTCATTCTTCCCGAAACACACTGCTGTCCACAGCAGCTTATAATGAAAGCTCCGGACACGACTCACCGCCTCAGAGTAATGTCAGCCGCTTTCTAATAAGAGATGGACGTTATTATGATGGGCTTTTGTTGTCGGAACGTCCCTTTTCCTCATGATTTCAATTGGCTGTGGCTCACTGTATGCGTGCTCTCATCTCAAGGAGCGGCTGGTAGCTTTGACATTTTAAACAGTATTAGAGATCATACTGCGTTTTTTTTTCTGCGTCTACACTCACGCTCCACGCCTGACGTGACATATGATAATGAGTTTCATGTGCACTGTTCCCGTCCATGACATATGTATCTGTCATACGATGATAAATACGGAAGCCAGATTGATTTCATTATTCAGTGATTTCTCTGTTAAGAGAAGCAGCCGGGGACAAACACCGTGTTTGCTGCGGAGCACCACCTGTCCGCCGTTCATTCCCAACCATTAACATTTAAACGGCTGCCACGATTGATCGACCAAGTTTGAATGGCAATTCTTAACACACAAGCGATTCCTCTCATCCGCTGTCGGCGCTGATGTTGTCGCGGCTTCGGCAATTATTACAGTGTGACACGACGGCAGATGGAATAATGGTCATTTTAAAAAGTAGTAGTGTGTATGGATCAATCATTACATCACTTCCCCCTTTTATAGCTTCAGATAACTAATTAAAAACAAGTACAAACATCTCCTATCTCCTTACATGGGGTGAGCCTATACCGCAATCGGCCACCAGGGGGCGATCTGTCACTCCACTCTGCAGGTTTACCTCACACAATAAGAGCAGCGGATCATCAATGTATTTGTTTAAAAAGCAGAGCGTTCGCAGTGCATCAGCCATCCAAAGGCTCCTCTGGGTAATAACGCCGTTTGATTTCCTTTCCACAGTCATTACAAAAACCCAATTTTAAAAATCATTTTGCACATAGTGCAATGATATAACAGCTGTTAATGTTAGATGTTAGGAACAGAAAAACTCACAGGAGAGCCGGGGTTTGATGTGGAAATTACAACGTTGGATTTGATTCCGGTGGAAAAGCACACAGCCCCTGGATGTCGAACAATAGCGGAGGGAAACCTTTTGTCGAACGAGTTGAATGTGAGTGAAAATGGAACAGACACGGCCGCCTTTTTTATTTTCCGCCTCTGCTACAAAAGCGATGAACATTCGCAGCCTTCATCCAATGTTGACAGAACATTAGATGTACATCAAATGAATCTCGCCTTGGTGTGCGCTGCGCCTTTGGGGGGGGGTTCAACAGTGACAAATGGCCTCCAACCGACTCGTGTGCGACGCAGGTGATGGAGGAGAACATCCACGCTCGTAACACCGCGTGTGTGTGTGTGTGTGAGACAGATGTGATGAGACTCTTGAAATCAAAGTGAAGGATGTGCTTCGGTGGCATGCGGCCACTCAAACATGAACTTACAGTAGATTGGTTGAGCATGTACATCTATAGGTTTGGTGTTGTTGTGGAGTGTGTTATTGGCCACATGTGCAAAATATTACACATCTTCCTGTCATATATCTATGAATATGAATGCTCCTATTTTCTTGTAGACGCCTGCACATAGGTGTTCACACAGCTGTCTCAAAGCGTAACGACCCATCTGCAGCTCATCTGCCTCCTTTCTGGTTTATATGTGAAGATTATTGCCTCAATATTGTCGCTCGTAAAGTGTGAGAAGCTCAATTTACATAATATTCATGCATACATGAACATCGCATCACACCAAATTGTAGAGACGTTATAGAGTTCCGAATGCCTGGCTGCCTTTCGATGATTATAATTATTATTGCTTGCGCCGTATCTCTGTTGTTCTGACTAATCTTTACTGCTAAAGTCGATTAAATCATCGCTTAATAACGGCGTCATATCGTGTGAGCGGCTCGTGAAAAATGAAGGAAAAACAACAACTATCAACAATTGCTGTTTATCCATGCAGCAGCTGTGGAGGACCTGAAGGTGGCGCTGGAGGAACCGCAGTGCAGCAGAGTCGACGTGTTATAAGAAACCATGAGAAGAGCCGAGCATTCTGGGAAACAACGGGAAGACAGAGCTGCTGCTCCTTATGTTTCGCTTCATTTTAAAAAATGGCCGTCTTTCCTCCCCTCCAGCGGGAAAGTATTGCGGATCAAACTGGGTGTGTGACTCCGCCGGCTCTGACTGAGTATAATCAGAAACCTCTTCCAGTGACTCGCGCTACATGCTGCTGCCTTATAGCACGCGGCGAGAATGACTAAAATAGCGTTCGTTTAAGGATTCCAACTTTTGCTTTGGCTTAATTGGGTTTTCTGCAGACTCAAATGCATGCAATGTATTCTCTCAGATGCACACACACACACACACACCCTCACAAAGCCCATGAGAAATGAACAGTCTTGTTCCATTGATTTTTGCTTTCCATTACGCTCGGCATTGTGGGATATCTCACAAAGCGCTCTGCATCGCCTGCGCTCTTTTATGAAATGGAAAAAAAACGTAACCACGGGAGGAAAAATCCATCGCTGTCGGAGCACAAGTCTGCCGAGCTACGTTCATTTGCATAGTGTGGCGGAGCTCCGGCGCTCACGGTCGGCCGCTGACCGCGGCTTAATCAGTTGTGAACATCTCCCCCAGATGTGCTCGGCGGCCGTCGTGAAGCGCGGTGATTGAGAGAAGCGCTGGAACTGTGAGGTCTGACGTCTCACGCCCGACACCCACCTGCCCTTGAAATGATTTCCCTGCTTGAGGAGAAGTTCTCGAAGTGATGACTGATGGAGGGAGAGTTTAAAAATGAAATCCGATGTAGAAATAAAAGCTGTCTAAGGGATCAACCAAATTTAAAAGGGGTCCTCGTTGGCCCCGACAAAACCCCTTAAACTAGTTTGGGAGAATCCGAGCATCACCGGCTTGGCGGAGGTAAGAATAGCCAGACAGAGGCACGTCTCAGGAGGTAATCAGAAGGTTATCAGTTCAATCCCTCCTCCACACCTGATGCTGTATCATCAGTATACGGATGTGATAGCAGAGCAGCCGCAACGCTTTGCCGAGGAAAAGCACTTTGATTACCGTTTAGGTAGAAAGCCGCTACATAAGTGCAGCATTTACCGCTTCAGAGAGAAGGTAAGGATGTTCCTCTGCCCTGCCGACATCGCTTCACTCCCGTCTCCTGTCATATTCCGCCTGCTGTCCTCCCGCCTCGCTTGTCTTGATCTCAAACACAAACACGAAGGCCGCTTGCATCCCCTATAGACGCCGTCTCGTCCTGACACTGTTGTACCAGTCGGTTCACCTCCCAACTTAATTGAATCCTCTGTTGGCTCGGTGTTGGCGAACCCGACGCCTCCTCCATCCTGACTGAAGTGCTTCACGCAGCGGAACGGAGGGTAAACAGTGACGAGCCGGCCAACAGAGGACGGTAGCCTTCTACGTTTACTTCGTCCTGCTCGTCCTCTCCACTTGTCTGCATGTGTTAGCGGCTCTGGGCAAACTAGAGAAATCGCCCACAGGAGGAACACGTGAGGCATCTTAATGTACGATCAGCGTCTCCATCCCCTGCACGAACATCTTCCGTTGTCGTGGTTGCATCGCGGTAGTTAGCACAAAGCTAGCAGCATCACATAAATAACTTATTGCATCAATATATTAGCAATATCGCCGTGGTGACACCACTGCAGTATCTTGTGTGTGTGTGTGTGTGTGTGTGTGTGTGTAGGGGGGTAGCTAATGAGTTAAAGGGATGTATGATTTGCCTCCGTGTTTCCTTCATGTGTGGGGGCGGGCCTCTATGACGCTATGTAGAATCTGCATGTTAGCTTGCGCTCGTGTTTGTCTGCTTTATTATGCTCATGTATGAGGTGCAACCGTGACGGATTCCATCCCCGGCTGCACCGCCCCTGCCGGCTGTTTATGTTCCTCCTTCACTTCTGCACCGCACACACACACACACACACACACACACACACACACACACACACCCTGCCTATCCATCCTTACCCCTCCATCATACTTCTGTCCATGCAGGAGCCAGAAAAATGGCTGTCTCCTAAATGGCCCACTCAGCATGGCGAGATGACTCGCTTATCATCAAGGTCTGCTCTCGGCGCAGACGCCACACTCCGATGCGTGCACGCGGGAATGCCGGCGCACAGCTGTGGATTTGTGCAAGGCTATACGCATTTGCATACCCGCACACACCCCTGCACACGCGGGCGTGCAGACACCCACGAACACCGCGCACACGCACCTGCGTGCTCGGAAAAGCTCATCCCTCATCCTCGTTTCCTATCTTCTACCAAAACCGGTGCACCCCTCCCTCCTCTGCCTCCCTCGTCTGCCCCATAGGGGAGATTTCACACAGAGTGAAATACAGCGTTGCCAGCATATGTCTCTAGCAATCAATTTATGCCACGGGGCTATCTCTCTTGACTCCCTCTGCTAAATGTACTACCACAGAGGGCTGCGTACGGACCGGCTCGGCTCTCCTCTCGTCACGTTTTCCGGGGCGAGAAACAGTCTAAAAGAAGCGGTGTTTTCACGGCATTGCGCTTTTATCTCCGAGTGCCTTGACGAATGACGAGGAACAGGCTGCAGAGTGGGCAGAGCTAATGAAGCAGGTGTTTGTGTTTGATATGCTGCCTTTTCCTTTATGGCCGTAGTAAAGTGTAAATCGCTTGTGCAGCGGACGTGACTGAGAGTAAAGACCGGGGTTTTTTTTTGATATGTGAGCGTCTGGCAGCGAACATCAGAGAAAGGCCATCTGAATGGCGTCTGGCGGAGCCCCCGAGTGGTTTGTTTTGAAGATAAAAACGCTGCTATAATGTTTGTTTTTCTTTGCAGCGTGCCGGTGGAGTGGACGGCTTCCTGAAAACAGTTCTTTCTATCAACAAAATAAATTCCCACTTTAAGGGTTGAGAGCCCAGGAAGGAGGGGAGATGGAATATGAGAGGGGGGGGGGGACACGTGTTGGCTTGTATCCGAGCCGCGATGTGGGCTCATTAATTCCCCTGCTTCTCCTCTCCTCTCCTGCTGAAGCAGCGTCTCACTCAACCGCCCGTGACTCCGAAAGACGGGCGAACGCGACGGCGGGTTGCGAAACACGAGGAGACGACGCTGATTTATGTGGACGCGCATGCATGCAAAAGAAAGCCCACAGTAGGTTGTTGACACACAATCGCGGCTGCACACCCACCGCCAAGCAGAGAAATTGATTCCTTTAATTCTCCCATAAACACTCCCGGACTCCCACGTGCGAGGGTCTGATCGCCGCTGCCGTGTGAAGAGCGAAATAAAGATCCGGATGGACTGATGGACGGCCTTCATTACGTTCTGGTCCGCCTCGCGGAAACCACCGGGAAGAGACAAAGAGGGACGGGAGGTTTTTAAATCACCGGTACCTCTTCAACGCCGCTCTTAAGGGCCCTTTCCTGCTCTCTTTCCTTGTGTGTTTTCTTATTTTTTCCCTTTCACGGGTCCCGTGTGAGGGAAACAAGCGCCGGGCTTTCGCGCCAAATTAAAAAAAAAAAGAAGCTACTTAAGGGCTCCAAACTGCAAATGAAAAATCTTCTGCTGTGCAGTGCCATTTACAAGAAGCAGTGTGTCTCCTCAATCATGTTGGGACTCTTCCACTGGTCCGGTCAGTCAGTGGTGGCCCAGTGTTGCAGTAGCAGCGACACCTCAGTGATTCAGCCTGTCGTCTTTATAGAAGTCGGTGAGTCTGAGGCACATCTGCCCTCGGAGGGAGCGCAGCGCCGAGGGGGCTGGTGTCCAGTCTCTGGACCAGGTCCAATACAGTCGGGCTATAATGAGCGTGCAGTGTGACTGCAGCCGATGGAGTGTGTGGAGTTTTCTTCCAGGAACAATCACACAAAACTAACAAGAACTGCACTTTTATTGCTATAAAAACATGGATTTTTATTTTATTTTTATAGAAATAAAGAGAGTAACAGCTGCCTGTAGCATCGTCTATCCCCTAATTACAGGTAGCTAAAGAAGATACCTGATTATTATTGACAACAAATGAAACAAAAGCAGACGGCTTCACCTTCTTGAAATGATGAACAGAATCAAACGTCCAACCTGAGGGGATCTGCAGGGTATTTATCCGGCCGACCCGCTGACCAAATGTTCTCCGCTCTCAGCTTGACATCCGCACAGAAGCCATTGTTGTGAAGGTCACTTCATGGGAAAGAAATGAAAAAGGTTTCCATGGCAGAAAGTTCAGGGTGGCGACCTGCCATCCTTTCAGCTGCCGCTGCATTCTGCTTCGGCGGATGACTTGCACTATTCACCGAGCACAATGCAAGGTGGCCTCTGCAGCTCCCAGTTGGACCACATGAATGAGGAGACTTGGAGCCGCTCCATCAGTACTTTGTCAAAAGAGTTGGATGGCAGTCACCTGGGAGGCTGCAGACTTCCTGGAAGGTCAGGTCCAAGTGTGAAGAAGACATTACGAACACGGGTAGGTGGCCCCGGATGACTCTCACAACACCCACTGCTGTGAAATGTTTTCATACTTTTGAGCTGAGAAAGCTTCTTCCAACCTCAAACTATAAGAGGAAGAATAATAACTGTGTGTGTGTTTACATAAGGGTGTTTATCATAAATGTGTGATTCATCTTCCTGCGTTCAATTAAGCCGGTAATGAGCTGACATCAAGGTCGAGCATGGGCAGTGGTGCAGGAGAGCTGTGGGCAACCATGGAAAGGAAGTAAATATGAACACATTATTGAGCTGCAATGTGAGGCCTGTATGTGCTTGGTATATTGGTATAGATGTGTTTCGAGAAAAAAGTACAATATATTCTGGGCTTTTATTCTGAAGGGTCATTTTCATCCACATCCGAAGAGACTGATGAGAGAGACCCTGGTGGAGGGAAGTAGAACTGACGCTCTCATTTAGTGTCCATAGTCGGAGTCCTCACATCACCTCCCGGCTGGTCTGGACTCCCAACTCCAGTAGCCCAACTGTGCACTCAGACTAAAAGATTCACGAGCAGCTGGCAGTTCGCCGGCAGTTCGCCCTCGAGCACCGGGGGGGGGCGGGTCGTTCCAGCAGGTCCCGAGTAGAGCTAGTCAGCAGACGACAAGGATGATAAAACATAATATTTCATGTTTCCACTGAGCTTTATTTTGTAAAACCAAATAATTTAAGATTATATATTCCATTGCTCTTTTGAAGTTGCTTCCATTGTTATCTTCTGCAACAAGACGGATGAAGCTCTGGGAGATTGTGGACCACCATGATCGATGCAGCCTCTCACTCAGCCTGCAGGTATGCATGCACAGATGCACAAAAAAAAATACATTAAATGTATATATACAATATAGATTATATTCCTTGTGCAAACATGTAAACCTTTCACTCAGATTATGTGTTGCCATGCAGAAAACATCCATGAAAATGACCCTTTGCAGCCTCTGTACGTTGTTCCTTCACCCGCTCTCCTCCACTGTCGTGTCTTCACACATCTAGCAGTGATATCTGTTGTCCTGCTGTTAATCACAGACATGTCTGACTAACTTAATCCAGAGGATTGGAGGTGTAGCGGGCTGTGCTATGAGCTGCTGCTGCTGCAGGATGAACCCCCCTTTCGCCCGATAACTTCCTCTTTTAATCCCGCCCTCCTCACATCTCACCTCCGCTGTCACTAACACGTGTATGATGCAGTACACGCTAGAACTGTACTGTCGTGGATTATATCACGACGGGGTTAAAAAGAAGCCTGCAGAGGAGCCGTCGCTGGCAGTGGTGCCGGCCACCCCGGCGTTCTGACGAGATTACCTCCTCAACCAATTCAATTAGTGGCCCCAGTATAGTCACTTCTCAGCCCTTCAGGGTGTCCTTGATCAGGACAGATAGTCTCCCACCGACTGTTACCTCCAGGAGCTCGGAGGAAGAGCTGCAGCTCTCATCACGGCACGTCTGCAGGTGATGATGTGCAAAAATAGTGAAAAGTAAAAAAGACAGAACCAAAAGTTGCATTGTCTCCGTTAAAGAATTCAACACACAGACTGTTATCTCCAACTTCAGAGAGGACTCGCAGCGGTGCAATCAATCGATTTTTTCTTGTGTTACTTAGACGAAAATAACAAACCGACCAGGATTTTGTGGGAGAACAGGAGTTCTCGGCGAGATGAGTTTCAATCATCGCAGGCCACTGGGTTCTGGTAATATCAGACTTCTGCCTCGAGGGTCTGAGGAGGAGCTGATGAAGAGTGAGAGGCTTCACCGGCGTCTCAGCAAACGGTGCATTGACAGATGACATCATAGGCTGCGGACATAAAGAATATATTCTATTATATTCTGTAATATAAACATATATAATGATGGTGTTTGCTCAGAAGTGTGATCAAAGGTTTGGATGAGCTGCAGGAGTTCTTCAAATTACAGCGACGCATCCTGAAGTTTTGCAGGCTAAACCACATTTAGCCTGCAAAACATCAGCACAATGATGATATGCTAATATGCTACATTAGCATATGCTAATATGCTACATTAGCATATCGTCATTGTAACGTATTAGCATCCACGCTAATGCTATATAATGTACTCACATTTAATTGTTCTCTCTCTCAGTACATGTGCATGTCTGGAAGTCCTGAAGTATCCTCCTCATAGTTCCCGGGGACGTTAGTGTGGCTGATTTTTCTGAGACATCTTAGAAGCTAATATGTTATCCAGTGATGGTACTTCCGAAGTGTCCTGCTCGGACATCAAACTCCACTTGAGACGCCTCCAGAGGTGGTTTCCGTCT
>CAAKHC010010811.1:1913-16024 GCA_901007825.1 Macroramphosus scolopax
CGCTAGCTGCGGATGGGTCAGATTCAAAAATATAATTCTCCTTACAGGATCAATAAAGTTTTTAAAATAAAGAAAAATGTTAATCAATAGAACTTAAGTTGATGAAAAGATTCAACGTATGTTTTAATGAGGTTTTTTTTAGGAACAAAAAGCAGTTAGCATGAAGCAGCACAACAGGAGGGCTAACGTGTGACCCTGGGTGTGAAACAGCATTTACATCTGAGTTATATCAGGTTGTTATATCAGGTTCCATTGTCGTGTTGACTTGAATCATGAGCTCAGTATCTTTAATCTTCACCATCCTGGCGACAACCTTCACTGTTACAACGTCTGTGTTGAGTGACAGAAAACCCAGTGTCAGTTACTACACTCCCAGTAGTTTCTCACAGACTCAATAATGTAATCCAAGATGTAATTCAGTCTGATTATCAGGCCATAAGCAGTCTTTTAAACATAAATGGTAATTGATGGGCAGATGAGAGAAAAGATCGTCCTCCACTGATGAGTCTACATTTAATACCAGTGACACACATGCTCTTGTGTTGCAAAAGTGCCTGTGATTCTTATTGACTCTCTTCTTAATCTAATAAGGTTGACATGGGAGCTAATTTCCTTTCTCCTTCCTCCCTCTGTCTTCTTTCAGGCCAGTGATTGGACCACCCCTTGGCTCAGAACAGACACACACACATACGAGTTCAGTGCATGACCCAGTGCACACTCATGCTCCCCATTGTCTCTCTTGGCATTAATTCTCCATCCCACCATGCTGGAAAGTCGGTGTTATCTCGGATGGCAGAATACCCAGGGCCTCTCCCTTCTCCTCCCCTCCTCAGATATCCCAGCGTAGTCTATTTCTGTCGCTGCGTCTCTCTGCTTTCAGCAAAGTGCCTCTGACGTCTCTCTCTCTGCCCTAAACAGATGAGGGCTGTCAGTGATGGGTATTCGGCTGAAGATACCACTGCAAACCAAGAGAATTTAAATAATGCCAGATTACGTTTCCCACCTTAATCACTTATCAGGCAAAAGAAACTATAATAAGACAATGGTTGTGTGATGAGTTCCCTGATTTTTCTGTCACCCTTTTTTCCTAATTGAGAAGCAATACAATGATGGGATGTTATTTATAAAAGCAATTTAGTAATGAGGCATAAATGGTTATTGGGAGTGAAGGGAAGAGGCGGAGATGGAATGTGAAAAGGGCAAAGGGGATAAGGAGTGAAGGGAGCAGAAATGAGAAGAGCGGATTATTTACAAAATTCATCTCTGAAATTGCTGAGTCACTGGAAGGGTAAAGCTGCAGACCAGCTCTCTTTCTCCTTCTGTCTCTTCCTCACCCACAAGCCCCACACCAAGACACACAGCTTGTCCCCACCCCACTGCCGCCGTCAACGACAAACACATTCAGGAAAGAGGATGAGGCATTTTGTTACTTCACAGCCACCCGGTCTTACCAGCATTGCTTTCGTCACACAAACTCATTAAAACACAGAAGATCTGAGTAAACAGAAAAAACATCTATTCATTTACGTCACAAACAACAGATTGAGGCCTTGCAGTCAAATGGCTTGTATTTGGACATTTGTTTGACATCGCTTTCCTGTTGGTTTTTGATTGAACAGCATCATCACACAGTTGCGTTTTCCAAAAAGTTTTAAGTAGCAGGTTGCAGATTCAACGTCATTTTAACAGTCACAGCCTCCGGTCACAGATGGTATTAAGTAGATCATAACACATTGCTGTTGTTTTTACAGTATGTGCAATGTGGCGCTCTGAAAATCGCCCTGATGGACATATCTTTCCATATGTCGTCCTGGGACTGTGAAACCCCTGACGCAGTATAAAACACACTCACATGCTCCACTTAACAGAAAGTCGCAACCCTCTGGAGCAGAAATTAGTGTGTGTAAATCTGTGATTGGCAAAGCTTGATAATCTATTACACTGCTCAGTGGGCAGAGAGCATTTATTTGAATGTTAAAGATTAGATCTATAGTGGTACTTACCAACAGTCAGTTAAATTTTCATAGCAAGGTACATCCATGATAAAACAACACTCCAGCACACACACATATATATATTTATATAAAGCCCTAAATACAATCACAGGGGCCAAGTAATGACAAGGGAATCATCAGCCATCGATTGACAGAGCAGCACCCCCTGCTGACAGTGCAGCAGTGACAGGAAGAGCACACATACAGAGAGACCGTCAGAAATTAGGAGAGGAGAGGAGAGGAGAGGAGAGGAGAGGAGAGGAGAGGAGAGGAGAATGTGCTACAGTATGACTCAGGGCCATGAAGTCTGAGTGGGTTTATGCAGAGATTAAAGGATTGAAGAACAAGGAGGAGAAAGCGTGGGCAGACAGACAGAGTCCACGAAGAGGCCAGAAACCTGCAGGAGAGAGTACAACACAGCACGACTGCCCATCAAAATAAAGTGTAATCAACTTTCGACGCAATAGCACCTCTGGAGGGTGCAGTGGTCAATATATTCAGCACTGTTTATTATCTCAGCAGGAGAATCTCTCAAATAGCTGTTTAATGAAGAGTAAAAGGATGTGTCCTCTGAGGTGACTGGCTCACAGCAAGCGAGGCTGTCCTGTAAGCAGACGGTGTCAGATTGCATCTCCACCACAGCTACCATGTCCATCAATAACGCAGAGTCCTGTTGGAGTGTCCTTGAGCAAGAAGCTAAACCCCTCAGATTCACAACACACACTTGAGATAAGTGTGTGAGATAAGTGTGGCACATAAATGGGCCTTCAAGTCAAATTGAAATCCAACGTACGGCTAAATCTGGAGAATAGAAGTAATCAAAAACAAGATTGTACAGTTCAATAGTACAGTTTTATGAATGGAAATGTGTGTCACATTACATGGTATTACATATATGCCTCTTAAAGATTTTTCCATATGTTCCGAATCCATTGATTGGTGTCGAGAGATCCTGTGTCGCACAAAGGAACACACACAGGCACGCACGCACGCACATACGCACGCACAAACACACACACACACACAAACACACGCACACACACACAAACACACGCACACACACACACACACAAACACACGCACACACACACACAAACACACACACACACAAACGCATTCACATACAAACACACACACAAATGCACGCACATACACGAACATACACGCACATACACACACACACACACACACACACACACAGATGCATTCTTTTCTAGTTCCAGTGGAAGTGTTAATTAGAGTTGTGCATAAATGAAGGCAGATGTACTCCACCTCATTCTTGGGGTCAATTAGGTGTGACAGCACTGGCTACACAATCGTAAGACCCAATTAATGAGATGATTTGCTTATTATCACACTGACAGGACATAATTACATTGAAATATTTAGAGTTATATGTTAAGTGCCGGATGACAGATGCTACAGCTACCTTTACCTCCCAGAAAGGATTGCTGTTAATTGTGCAGCTGGTCTTACTTCTGTAGCACTTTGTGGCATAAATCATCGCCATTTAGACGACCTATTGATACAGTAAACGGCAACCAGTTTGCTCCCCACAAGGTACAAGGCCCAATCAATCTTGCTGGATCGCATGCTAACACCTCAGGGGAGCCACCTGACGTAGAGCACTTCATCATGACATATAGCAAAGATTAATTCAGTCACATGGAATCCAAAGAGAATTCATTCTCCAGAAATAGTCAACGTGGACTTTGAGGATTTGAATCTAGTGGACTGATTATGTGATGAACAGATATCTCAAGCCCTGCAGATGATCACACATACGTTTAAGTGTGAAAGCAGATCATTAAACTCATGATACTCAATCTTCATGTTTGGTCCTGACTTTACTCACAAGACAAACATGTTCATAATAGCCATTTTATCCTCGAAGAGGAAAGGTGAGCAGAGATACAGACAGAAACAGAACACTGCTAATTAAAGTTGCTGAAAACAGTCATCATCAGCACACTTCTCTTTTAGCTCGACACCCTACTTCACACACACACACACACACACACACACACACACACACACACACACACACACACACACGTTAACCTTGGGTTGACTTTGAGCAGTTGACCACTTCTCATTTGGAGCTGATCATTTATGCGCACATTTGTGTGGATGATCTGTGAGTGTGTCCTCCATCCAATAATGCAAATGGAGGTGACAGATACCTGGAACAGCCTTGAGGAAGAGGAGGAGGACACCTCTATTTTTGCAGAGGGCGTCCCTTGGGACTGGACCCCCATAATTTGGGGGCTATACAAATAAGAAGAGAAAATATGTTCTGCTGTTTTTTGAGATGTGCTGAGTTTAACTACATAATGAGAACATTCAGACAGTTTCTCCAACATCCAGGCCTTTTCTGTTGCTGTGACAACAACAAGGACAAGAAGATGAGACCTTGGACGGTGGACAGCTTTGTGTTGATACAACACTAGCGTTCTCACAAAGACTGTCAGCTTTACAGTGCAATAACACTGAATTACACTTCACAGCGATTTCATCTGTAGTGTGCTGATATGAAATATTTCTGGTCGAACTGTTTCAATCCAGGACCACAATTTCATCAATGTGTCTCAGGCTGTAACCAGCCAGACCACCACAGCTGTTAATGGCTGATAGAGAATGTGGTAATGCGGTAAAATGTACCAATTAATAGATCCAGTTAAGAGCTTAATGTTGCCACAGTGCAGAGTGTCTGAGAGAAGAACATGTCATTTCAAACAAGCAAAAATATTTGCAGAGTAGTTCACTCAGACAGGATTTTAAATACTTACATCATGTGTCTGAACAACATCCAACCTATTTTGTAAGTAGTTTTATCTTTGATTTATTCATCTATTCAAAACTGAACTTCACTGTTTTATTGCAAAAAGAGACATTTTTCCAATTTCGAATCAGCCTAAAGATATTAGAGATAAGATAAGATAAGATAAGATAAGATATTTCAGGCAGCCTACAGTGACATCTGTGGTAGTTGCAGTGCTGATCGTGATCAAATAAATTGATAGTAGTTATAAACACTGTTTATAATGTTTGAAATGTTACTTAATCGAAAAAACTATTTCTTTTATGTTTTTACAAATGACCCCTAATCCCTTTATTGTTCCTTTTGATCATATAATGTGCCTATATTCACTCTATTAAAAAAGTGCTGCTCCTTCCCTCACTCCACCCGCATTCTTCCCGACGGTCAAGAGGTTTGAACAGCAGACTTAAGGCTACAGCTGCGATGAATACTTACTGCCGTAATGCTTGCTGCTTGTGTATTGGAATGTAAGTATTGGCTTTTCACACTGAAATAACAGTTAAATGTGAATGATTTGATTGACAGCAAAGTGTTAAACAAATTAAAGTAAGTGTTTTTAAGGAATGGAGTAGTAATCATTCATTTAGGCGTGTGTAATTACCCCTGATTGCTTTGCGACTACCACTAGGCGAACATTTACTCAGTCATTTTATTCAGGTGCAGCAGTGACGGCTGATACATACACTTTGTAGGAAACATTGGTCCCTGAAAAAGCTACCAGACAAGGGTACATCATCATGCACTCTAACACTTTTAATGGTAGCATTGGCAGAGATGTTGTGTTTAGTGTGACATCTTGTGGGGCAAATCTGCACTTCAACCTCAAAAAGAGTCACCAGTGTCCAATGATGGAAAAATATTATCAACATAAAACTAAATCCTTCCCAGACCTTTCAAATATGTAAAATGTCTGAGGATGGTTTACTCCACCATTTAACTAGTTGATTTATACATAACCAACTAGCTGAACCTAAAACCTAAATAGCCATTGGCCAACACAACAGGAGAATAAAGCATATATTCTTCTTAGGTTTTAATGTATATGACATTGAACTGAACGAAAGTAAGAGCTGACTATTATCATCAACACTCTAACTTTAGCTCTAACAATTTAGGTACTCTGATCATATTTATAGAGTACAAAAAAACACAATGATTTGCTTCAAACCAAAACAATGTATTTCTACAATTATATTAGTTACCGGTATTTTAATAATTACATTAGATCAAATAATAGCCATTCGATTGAAATACATTTAATTGGAAATGAAGGAAAACGTCCGCTTAGGAGAAATGTTTATTTATATACAATTTGTACTTACCTTTTAAAAGCCTTTTTCCTCTAACTGTCTGTGACTGTAATATTTTATTAAGTGTTAAATAAGAATATGTCGAGAAAAGAATCAATGGGGAAGGATTAGCATTGCAGTTTTAAGACTTCATTTAGCATCATCACAAAACTAACAGTAAAAATGAAACCGATTGTGTAAAATGACCTGAATGTTGATAAGACATGACATCATTTAAACGTGCTCTGCGAGCTCTGGGTTGGTTTCCAGTTCCACTGAATCGAAAGAGTGTACAGTATATCGAACTGACTTTAAGTCCCAGAATGCATTGAGAAATGTGAGTTTAATCTGGGAGTTGTAGTCCACAAGTCAGGGTTAGTTTCCGTGGCTCTAGCATACAGACTTTGGTTTCTAGCCTACATTAGGTGGTGGAATCTGCCCTGCAAGGACAAACACATGTGAAATTATTGATCAGGTAGGGCAAACAGCTTTTTTGGCAGCGACTCCCTATTGAACTCTTCGAGCACGTTTAAAATGTAAATTCATTTCTTACGTTCAAACCTTTTTCTTAAAACGTTAATAGCTACAACCCGGTAACTACAAAATCTGCGCTTACATGGCGATGCACTTCCTTTTGTTCAGTTAGCTTATGTGTGTGAATGCTGGGTCAGGAATTCCAGAAATGTTTCTTGCTTCAAATAAACATTGACGGAGGTATATATATATTGACGTTGGCTAACTTACCTGGCTGCTTACAATTTTAGACATAACAGGTAATGTAGCAACCGCATAACTGACGACACGTCGACATGTATTCAGCTAACGTTAGCCACGGTGAAGTTACACATTCATTAGCCAAATAGAGTTAGCGGTATTTAAATGTATAACCTGTAGCCTGCTTTAGCATTTAGCTAAATGTGTTAGCATTAGCATTAGACTTGTCGCAGTCATGTTGTTTACATCCGGTAATGCGGGTCTGTGACTTATTTGCTTTGACATCAAGGTAGCAGACCTGCTGGTTACAGGGGAGTTTTTTTAATTACGTTAATTGTATTAATATGAAGCTGTCCGCTTGTATTGTCATATTTAATAACTGGTCTCTTTGTGTCTCACAGGGTTGTGTGAATTTATGGAAACATGTCAAAGAAACGAGCCAGGTAGGATAACCCAGAAAGCCTTATAATAAATTACTGTGTACCTGAGTATATCTCATCCATGATCCAAATTTCAATTGTATTCCATCATGTCGTTTCAAATTTGCATAAAAAATTTGGGTAGGTTTCAATAGATTTTTTTATGTGCATCGTGTTCTGAGCAGTTCTCTGGAGTTCAGTTCAGCATATATGGCCTTTGCACTTGGAGCATAATTGAAGATAATGATATGCAGGTTTTGCCTGCTTGGCTCTGCACAACATGAGTCTTTAATGATGAGCCTGATGAACCTGTCTGAGCACTGACACATCTGAAGCACTACAGAAACTATTAATAGACTAATCTGACCTGATTGAATTAACCAAAAATGCTGTAGTTTTAAAGCTTCAGAACTAACCTTTTTGCACCTTATGTGCAGATGTTTGATAATTAACACTGCAATTTTCATTTTAATGATGGCATGTTTAGAGACTTCATTAATATTAAGATTTGTACATATGACCTGAACTGTAGCACATTGTACTGAAGGTCCATATTTCTCTGATAACATAACATTTTGGAAATAATTGTGTAACATTCGTATACCATTGTGAGAAGACATTTCTGTAGGATAAAGTCTTCCATTTTCTGGATATCATACCTTGGATATACTTCCTCTGTCAAGACAAATAGTCCAGGACACTTTTGGTTGAATGGTGAATGTCAAACAAAAAGATCATCATCCTGTTGATCTAAAACTTACAGGAAGCGTAGCAGCGAAGAGTTAAGTGAGAGTTCGGCCTCGACCCTGAGCCCAGATCCCGACACCCTGCTGGGCCGCAGAATCCAACACACCTGGAGGGAGAAGGGTAACGTTACCAAGTGGAAAGGCACGGTTCTGGAGCGCCTAACTGTTAACAGTTCCCTTTACATGGTCAAATATGATGGCTTTGACTGCGTTTACGGCATTGAGCTGTTCAAAGACAACCGGGTGTCCAATCTTCAAGTGTTGTCAGAGAAAGTTGGTAAGTGTCATGACATCCATTGCGTTTTGGCTTTGCTTTGGTGTGCATGTTACAAGATTATTTAAGCGGTATATATATTTTTTATTTATTACCTGATTCAAAACTATAATCATATAGAGATCTGTTATTGAGATGAAATTAGTTATATCGAATACGTCAGTCAATAACTTTTATTATGATAAATTCCCATCCAATTTTGAATAATGTTTTCACTTGTGCCAATGTGAGCTGCGGCCTAGCAAAGTACAATTTGATTGTCGTAGATTATTGCATAAACTCCAATTATTGCACCAGTTATTGATGCTTTGTCAGCATTTTCAAGTAATACAATTTTAATGTCCCAATGTACTGTATCATTAGTGGTCTCTAAAATGTTCAAGTTAACAAGCTTAACGAAGTGTCTTGTCCTTCCCGCAGTGAATAATAAGATCAAGGTGCCTACTGGGGCGGAGGAGCTGGTAGGCCGAGCTGTGGAGCATCTGTTTGAAAAGGAGGATGGGGAGAAAAATGAGTGGCGAGGCATGGTGCTGTCCCGAGCCCCCATCATGACCCACTGGTATTACATCACTTACGAGAAGGATCCTGTGCTGTACATGTACCAGCTGTGGGACGATTATAAGGACGGAGACCTGCGTGTTCTGCCTGAGTCAGGTACAGTATCTGGCGCTTAGTGTTTTTGTGCACAAAACATAAAACCATCACTATTTCACAGTGTAAAGGTTGGAGGAAGAGAACTGCTAAAATGCACATAATCAGCACTTAAAATACATATGTGTCTTTCCCTTATTTTCTTATGAGTTTCTGCTTGAATTAAAGTTGACAATACAATCAAGCAGTGTAACAATTCAGATTTATAGATATCATGATTACACATCCCCAGTTGATTATTATGTCTTTTTTTTCACATGTTTTCAGAAATTGTATGTTTCTCAATTATATATGCACACGCTGGCATACATTTCCAAATCATGAATCTGAATTTTGGGCAAAGCCAGATTCAAAATTCTTGTTACATTTTGTTGACAAATTGAGTCAAATATTTCTAGAGAGGGGAATTGAGAGGGGACCATTGTTTTTGCATATGTGGCAGATTGAAGTATCCATCCTTCTTGGAGTCTGACTTCATAGTTATGCTGGGAGACTTCAATGCTCATGTGAGAAGCAATTGAGAATTCTGGAGGGGAGTGATTGGGAGGACCACCCTGCCTGTTCTGATCCTTTGTGCTGTTCTGTTATTGGACTCCTGTGTTAGGCAAGAATTGACCATTAAGAACAATATGATTGAGCATAAGGTGGTTCATAAGTGTACTTGGTACTTGAACAGCTCAGGCCAAAGATCAATGATCAAATTTAGAATTGAATCATCAGATCAGTTGCTGTGTTTTGAACACTTGGTTGAAGAGAGAAGTGGAGCTGTCAGCGTATCACCACCCGGTAGTTCGATGGATCATGTGGCGGGGAGCTCTGCCAGACAGACCCGTTAACCTAAATGGATAGTGTAGTTGAACTAGGAACCTATGGCACTTGGCCCTATCAATGGGACCGACCAACTCGTGCATCGTTTACAGCTTTGGGACATGAAGTCTGGATGGGCCATGTTTAAGGCCTCCGTTTTGAAGGCGACTATTAGTTATGTGCTTCAGTTGGAAGGACTGTCATGGCAGCAACCTGAGAACTGCATATAAAGGAGACTAGAAAAGGAAGTCTTAAAGCAGAATAAGAAGACTTTTCAGGCTTGGTTGGCCCTGGGGTCTCCTGAAACTACCAGACAGGTACTGGAGGGCTAGAAAGGCAGCATCTTTGGTAGTTGCTGAAGCAAACCAAGGTGTGGGAAGAGTTAATTGAGGCCACAGAGATGGACATTTGGGTGTTGTCAAAAAGTTTCTGGCAAACTGTGAGGCAACTCAGAAAGGGTAAGCAGGGCTTGACTCCGGCCGGCAGGATAATTGAACTGCTCACCTAGTCTGGGGACATTGTCGGGTGATGGAAGGAATACTTTGAAGAACACATAAACCCGATTGACAATTACAGAAGGATGACACTTCTCAGTCCCTCTTGGAAATTATAGTTCAGATTTTCAAACTCAATTTTTCAAAACTACATATATTTCATGCTACCATACATTTCTGGTGTTAAGTCAATAGGGTATCTACTTTACTTTCATAAAAGATAATTTCAAAAGAAGAAGAAAGCAATTTAGTCCAGCTTTTATTTACTAGAACAGATTTTCAGTTGTTCAAAAGTTTAAATTCTCTCTGTTAGTATTTGGTGATGTTGCCTTTTAAATTGTTTCACTTTAATCAGCTACGTAGAAGGATGCTTTGGTTACATGTTTCACTATTCTTGTGTTTCTCTGCCTTAACTGTTTTTATCTGTCCATCATGCAGAGAACAAACACCTGCTTCCAGCAGACAGGAAGCCAGGAGAAGAGCCAGAGAGCCTTGTGGGTAAACAGGTGGAGTACGTCACAGATAATGGTCTGAAGAGGACGGGCTTGGTCATCTACCAGGTTCCAGCTAAGCCTACGGTATACTACATCAAATACGACGATGACGTCCACATCCACGTGTACGACCTGGTGAAGACCACCTAGTACTGACTGTCCTGTTTCATTTGCAGCTCATTTTGTCCCAGTCAGTCGTTACCTGTCATAGTGTTACAGAGGTTTTTTTCTCCCCCAGAAGTTGACTCGCTGAAATTTAACACCAACCTAATTTTATTTTCCCGAAATCTAGAGGTGTTTTAATGGCACATTACAAGACCTCTATGTTTTTGATTATCAATTTTAAGTTTACCTTGATGGTTGACAATTAGGTCCTCTTCATTGTAAATAAAAAAAAGCTCTGGCACCAGTTGTATAGCCCAGCAGATGTAACGGAGCTTGACGTTGATTCACACCTGTATAGTGGAAAACTCCAAATTCATACTTTTTGTAAGCGACACATCAAACTAAAAGAATCAGTTTTCTTACAGATACCTCTGTGTTTAACTTCATTTCACTTTTATATACCTGTGCTATTTATTTCCTCTGGAATATCTGGCTGTGCTGCTGGTAACATGTTGGGAATGTTGTCTGCTGTGCTTTATGTGTGTCACTTGGTGGGCCTCAATTTGTTGAATATAGGATTATTATTCATTTGACCAATCTGCTGACATTACCATCACAGTGAACTGAGATTTCAGATGGAGTTTGTAGGCATTGACGAGACTTTGATATAAAACCCATAATTTGAGAAAGTCATATATCATATTTCTGTTTCATCGTGTAAACTGCAAGTTTTGTATTCTATGATAATATATCAAAAATACTGATGTTTATGTCGAGGTGTTTCAACAGTGTTTGTGCTACACTATTTATATCGTTAAAATTGGCCACCAACATTGTTTAGTAACTTGAAGTTAGGTCTTTATTATTTGCCAAAAATGAATTGTGTGATATGACATATTCAGGCCTCAAAATATCGTTGATTGTGACCCGAAATATGTTTTGTTCTGTAAATATAATCTGAAATTTTTATGAACTTAAAGATGTTTGACATTTTCTTTCTTCTTGTTGAAGGACATCCCAGTGGATATTTTGTTCAATTGTGGATGTTAGAAGTCCATTTACATTTAATGTTAAAAGCATCCAATCAAAATACGAACACAACTCCTGATAAATTGTTTATTTAGCTTCATTCAAATGGTGTAATGATTGGAAGTTAATTGCCATAGTATACTGATATTTTTGATATTTTCCATAGAATGGATAATAGTGTGCCTGGGATTGGGCTACCTGAGATGATAAAGTGATGTTGCCTGTAAAGAGTGACACCTATATCTGACAGGGATCCTACACGCTTGTGTTAACATTGTCACTGCTCTTGTGAATCAGATGTGTTTGTCTCTGCTATATTTTTGCTGATATACATGATTGGCAGAGCTGAACTATTCATAATCTGAATATGTTCATGCATGTAAATTTACCATGTAAATTACTATGAAATCCCCTTTCTTACAGTTAAAGCTGACAAATTGACCTTTCTGAATATTGTCAATACTCACAGCTTGGGTGCTATTTCTTCAACAGTGCTCATTTGTCAAATGCAGTGGTCAAACAACTATCGTATTTATATATGTAAAAATATAAATTTTAAAAATCAAATAGATGGTGCCTTGTGAGTTCTTAAAAACGAAATGCTGAGTCCACGATAACGATGCTAAATACAAATGTTCAAAGCATATTAGCATGATAGCATTTGCATATTACTAAACAACGTGCAGCTGCAGCGAATAAGAATACAAAAGTACTGGACAAGTTAAACATTTACCTGATATTGGCGTTACAGGAAACAGGGGATCATTTGAGTCATTGAAATTCGGTTCCTGAAATAGTTGTTTAGGTATTTCAACCACAGGACAAATGTGTCAACGTCCTGGTGGAGCGACAGGAAAACTCAAGAGCTCACCAGTCATTCCGAATCATTCTCTGGGGTCCATGAACGTTTGCGTCAAACATATCAATCTGTGAAGCGCCGCAGTGACTAACATCAACATCCTTAGAGCCATGCCACTCGCTAGCATGTCTACAAAGTCAAGTGACTTAGTTTAAAGTTTAACTTAAAATTTCCCTTGAGTTTTGCTGTGTGACTTTTGTAATCAGGTTCCTGATTAGCATCTGTATTTAAAGGCCAATAAAATCAGAGGAAAGGAAACTGGTAATTCATGCGGAAGAGGATTCAGGATCAGAATCATCTAAATGGTTCTATCGTGAAGAAATATACCTTCCATGAAGGCTAAACATTAACATTTTCTGATATGTTAATTCCTAGTCAATTATTGTGCCCCATAAATTGGGCTATTAAAGATGCAACACATCTTTACAAATTATCTCTCCTTTGAAGTGAATATTTTTCTTTTATTTCTGTGAATAAACTAATATCAGCTGTTGCAGAACCTCGTGCATAATTGGAAATGATATAAAGACTCACTATGAGATTTGTCCTGCCTGATTCCCATTTGTTACTACAGTCTATTTAACTATGGCATGCTGGTGTTGGAAATCATTCAACACCAATAAATTAATCTTAGAGGTGACCCTGCTCAGATATTTGTAATTATTCTATGCTCACCGCAATCTGCCATGAGCTGGAGCTTATGTCTGATATCCCTATCTGTTCATCAAATGTCAGCCGCAGCTTTGATGAGCAGACGTGTTCTGATTCCTCCTGACCACACATGTAGCCACATTCTGATTGCCTCTCCCCCCTCCAGAGTCGCTCCGAGATGCCAGGGTGCTGGTGACGTGTGCCAGTACGGACAGTTGGCATGCCATCATGCCGGGCTGGCTGCCCAGATACTAACAATAACAAGGATGGAATACATGCTTTGCACAAGGCCGGTGCACTTGAAAATGTGTCTGATGCGGTTTATCACCTGTTGTGCACTTCCTTTACACGTCCAAAATAATTCTGTCTTTTTCTTTCATCAGTAAACAATCTGCCTGCCTTTGCTTTTCAAATCAGACAAAACGGAACAAATGAGAACCATGTGTGTGCGGTTATGGCTCTGATGTGTGACGGCCAAGTCATGTGGGTGGCAGAGGGGGACAAGCAGATTATACATCCACATTTAAAAGGAGAACTCTCCTGTTCTCTTGGACCTTGAAATGGGCAATAATTCCTGTTGTCTACCTGAGTAGTTTTAAAGTTTATTAAACCTCTTCCACGCTGGTAAGAACAGATGTAGCGATCTCTTTCTGTTTGCTTTGTGTGGGAGAGCAGAGTGAGACGGACAGTGAACTAGCCATCTCTGTACATGTTTATCAAACAGGCTGAAAACTCTTCTATGAGCATTATGAAGGATTCAAGGG
>CAAKHC010010811.1:16044-38140 GCA_901007825.1 Macroramphosus scolopax
TTCCTGAAATACATATAAAAGGTTGTTAGAAAAACGTTTCTATGTGAGTTACGTTATCACAGGACCTTCCTTGGAAACCTTGAAATTTTGTCTTAAATTTTATTGGCCAGTGAACAAATGCACTTGACTCTTTTGTGTTGCCTAGCAACCCAGGCCAGTCCCTGGTTTTATATATGAAAAAAACAGCATGCCGCCAATCTTGAGACTTACTGAGTGCACAGTGTATGAGACCAGCCATCATGCAATTCTAATTAAACGTTTCAAGCTTTTGTGAGAGAAAATGTCCGGATGAATTTGCTGTGATCCTCAGATGGTTGATTTCTGCCCTGCACTTGCGGTCAGCTGAGATTATTCAGATGATTTGTCAGTCAAATGTACCTGACATGTTTCTTTCTTGGATTTCTTTGGGTGTGGATGATAAATCCAACATATTTACTTTTCCTAGACATTAGGGTGTTTTAAATCAAGTGAAGGTGCTCTATATTTTTGTTTTCAGTTCTCTGCACCATGTTTGCCATGCGGAAAAAGAGATCCTGTCAGGTCACTCATGCAGGTATCCTGGTAACAACAGAACAAAATATATTTTTATCTCATGCTTTTAATGTGCATAGCCATTTAAAAATGTCTCACATTAATTTAGGTGTGCATTTGTTCTCCCTTCTCACACTTTTAGATTGCCTTCAGTATTTATATACAGCTGGGAGAACTTGACACAGAACTGAAGACTGATCTTAGTCGTTTTTTATTGTGTGTGTGTGCTTGTGTGTCTGTTTCACGTCTTTTTTTTCCCTGCCGGTTAAACGCCCTTATCAACGTGTATACAACATCAGCTGCATTACTGGCGGTGGGACAAGATCTTTCATACATGTTTCTTCTTCCCTGCTTGAACATGGCTCTCAGACTTATTGAGTCTAGGTATCTTATATTTGCTCAGGTCTGTTTACTGATATAAATCAAAACTCAAGAAGGCCTGGCTCTGCATCCAGTTCATAAGCAGAACAAATACTGGCAGTGAAGTGTAACACAGACACAAATCCTGCATAAAGGAATGGGTACAGTGTGCTTGAGACTCATTATTTCTAATCCTGATGGGCCCCTATCACTGCCCGAGTTCACACAGTTTTTTGTCACCGCGCAACTTAGCAATGTTGTAATGACCATGCTGAAAGTAAGGTCAGCAAAGGTTTAAAATAATTCTGTGTGGCACTGCTGCCTGGGTGATTTAGGAAAATATTAACCGAGAAGCTCAGATTATTATTTTTTTTTTATTGATCCTGATATGACATTCTATAAAAAAAACTATAAAAAACATCAATCAGCTACATTAATGTGCTGTGTGTCATGTTCCTTTATTGTGATATATACATGTGTGCATGCACATGTGTGTATCAGACTTAAGTTTCATGCTGTCTGCACACCAAAGTGGGGTTCATAAAGAGTCTTTCCCCGTCTGCTCACCCACCTTTTTCCAAAACTTTCTTCTCTTTTCCTTCCCCTGTATACAAAACGTCACTCAAAAGTCCTAAACATAGTAAAAAAAAAAAAAAATACTACAGAGCTTTTAGAATCATTGGCTCTCCACTGCCAATGAATATGACTCAGGTAGCCTCTTGAATCTACAGAGGGAAATAGACCTCTCTTACTGATGAATGTTGTGTGTTTAGTTGAAGTGTTGCACATGGTGAGGCATTAAGTAAAGCTTCTCTTCTAAGATGTATAATGTGTTGGACAGAAAAAAGAGTCGGTAGGAAACAGCTTAGGACCTTTTTGCTTTTGGGTCCCCTAATATGTTTAAACTCTGTCACATGCATGTTGAGGTAAGAAATTGCAGAAATGCACTGAAGTGATTTACACTTTGGTTTTATTAAGATCAAACATATGCTTCAGTGCAAATTACCCAATGAACCATACACATGTAGTTTAACATATCATGTCGGGGCATTAATGGAAAATAGGAAAAACAAGTAATTCCAGTTTGTTTCATGCAGAATGTGCTGTAAGCCAATATAACAGTATTCCGCCACAGTTTCATTGTCCATGTTTCTGTTGCATGAATAACCACGCTTAAATGATGCTTTTGATTTCATTATTTGTAGTACTGCTGAACATTTAGGCAACACCCTTTCACACAGCGGCACCCTAAAACAAATCAGAGCATTTTACGTGCATTTCTTGAGGCATGTCTCAGTTTGTTGTTGCTGATTAAACTCAGTGAGAACTAAAATGAAGAGCCATGCAGGTTGAAGCAGACGTAGACTGAAGAGCACTGCTTGTGCTGAGAGGCAGACTGGGACTTGTTGTTCTTTGATCAGTGCCACAACAAAATCACTAGTCTTCCACTCAGCACTACCAACACATTCCCTCTGCTCTTGGTAACTGTGCATCCACTGATTGGGTCTGGGGAGGAAGAAAAGGAAACAACCTTGTAACACCACCTGGCCTTGAAGTACACACATTTAAATAACCCCCTCACTGTACTGATGTTAAACATATTGATTTTGAAGCATCGCAGACTTCAGAGCATCCGACCACAGGCTTGAGGTTGTGAACTTTAGATGTAGGAGATGGAAACACTACATGTATTTCCCATCTCTGTGTTTCCCCTCAACTCGTCTCTTTCTGAAGCCTGTTGACATTCCATCCTTCCTTTGTTGTTGTAATGCCAACCTTTCAGCTCCCGTCAAGAGGGAGACAGGGGGAGGAGGGGAGGAACAGCGAGAGAAAGAGAGACAGGATAGCACTTAAAATAAACGCTGTTAAACATATGCAGTGAAAAGAAGCCGCAAGCTGTGCACAATTTGCAGTCACACTCTATTTAGATGTAGAAAATGGAATTCTGAACACAGACTATCAACCTCAGCGATTTGTGTTTTCTTCCCAATTAGTCACATTTTGGACTGACATAGAAAAGAGACAGATTGTCCTGCATCTCCAGTATGTTTCTGAGCTGGTAGCTATGCAACAAGACTGGGAGTCAGTGGAAGAGGGGGGATGGGAAGATGGGGACAGTTTAGTGAGAGGAAGGAAGGATGGAAGGAGACAAGGGAGGAGGGAAAGGTGCTCCCTTGAGTGAAAACTAGAGAAAAGGGAAGTGCTGAGCAGAGGCAGGACACTATTTAGACCAAGAGGAGACTTTAGAGAAGATTTAACATGCTACATTTAACAGCTTTGCTTACAAACAGATTGCAGCCAAGCATATTTGAAAACTCGAAAATCGATATTTAGTTTCCAAACAGCCACTGATCACAGTTGAATATTCAGAAGACATGTCCACATGATTTAAAAATGATCAAAAGGTAAAGCATGTCCGATCTCTGCTGAGGGAAACGAGTAGCCCTCGACGTGGTAGCTGTCCAGTGTCTCGGTGCTGAATGACGCCCTACTTCCCTCCACGTCCATCTCAGCATATCGCCTCGATTCCGGCTCGGGGAAAAAAAACATGCCACCTGTTGCTGCACCAAAGTTTTCTCTCAGGAGGTTATAAAGCCCAAGTCCCCTGATATCTGACATGGATAATCTGCGTCCTGATCTAAAGTAACGTCAAATATCTCTTCTCAAATCACGGCAACACGACGACATGAGAAACATTTCCCCCCCAAGAGGAGGCAGGAAGAGGTTTAATCTCCCTGAAACGCAGGCGGGTTTTTTTCTTAGTTATTTCTCCTTTGCAGCTCGAAGGGTCTTTGCTTCATCATGAAAACACTGCAAAAATACCCCACTATAATAGCCTACCAATGCATAAACGAGCTGGACAATGGCTAAGAGATGCACTCACCGTTTATCGACGGGAACAACAGGTGATGCCGACAAGCAGACTGAGGCTTCGTCTCTGTCACTGTTGGGCTTTCTATTGAAATCAATCACAATGTGAGCCTGGGCGCCCCCCATCCCAGTTCCCCGTAATGGTTCTCATCATGTTACTGGGTAGGCTGCAGGAAGATGGATCAGCGTGTTTATATACGTCTGCTGCCCGGAGAAGACAAGAGGAGGGCGGGACGATGTGGAGTGACGACTGCAATAGTGGGCCAATTGACGTTGGCTTTTCTCAGACCTTAAAGGGTGCGGCCCAAACCAGCGTTTATTCACCAAAATACGTTATATGAAGGTTAAGGATCCATATGAATAAAATATAGGGATGCTGAACATGCAGCATGTTAATTGAAAATGACTGTGTTTTCTATTTAAAGCATGAATCAGTTGAATCATTATCATTGTTTTGATTACTGTTGATACACTGACGTGAAGACGGGCGGCAGGACTCCGGCTCATCACTCGAAGATGAACACATGAGGAAACAACATGTTTAAACACGAACGTGAGTTCACATAAAAGTTCGATTCACGGAAATGTCAGTCAAGTGTTCGGTCAACAACAAAAACATCACAGAAGCTTCTAATCAGCTGAATCCGAATCAGCTGGGAGGTTTCAACTGCAGTTAGACGTTGCCATGGCGATGCTAACTGCTTAGTTTGTACTGAGACAAGGATTTCTCAGAGAGACACCTCTTAAACTCTGGATTATCACTCAAAGAACATAACTGCTATCACCTCTATTTTTGTATAGTGAGAGAGAGAGAGGACGCTCCCATGAATGCTGTGATATATATTATTTATTTTTAGTGTTACCAATGTGTGAAATACAGTGCATTAAAAGTCCTGTTCTCACTTAACATTGGAGTCAATGGCGCAGTTGTAGGTGACAAATCACTTGTGGGGTCATGGACCGAAAGGTTTGAGTCTTTTTGCTGAGAAAGTAAAATTGTTGAATGAAGACAGATGTTCTGGCGAAAACTGTGTTAAGAATTTGTGAATTCTTTGTAATTCTTAATGAATTCTTCCTTGGCCAGTGCTACAAATCTTTAATTCACTGTGTGAGTCTTATTTTGTGTATTGAACAAAATATTTTTATTTTAAAATTAGCTCTTATGATACAATCAAGCTTTCTTTAATGTTCAGATGTTTTACACGTCAGTGCAGTAAAAGGGTCCAGTTTTTGGCATTTTGTGTAATTAAGGCTGCAAGGTTAAAGAGGTGATGGTGCTCTGTGTTGCCTTGAAGGACCTGTGGGACATTTCCACAAAATCCTCTTAAGAATCCAAAAAAGCTGTGAATCTTTATGTTTTTCTGTTTGTACCTTTTTCAAATCATAACATATTATTTGAGACATGCTATTTGACATCTTGTCATAGCTTACCCATCCCTTATCTTATGAGTTGCTGCTTGGGTGAGGGGGTTTAATGTGCATTTATAAATAAGGCACATGGGTGACCCTCTGTACTCTATTCCTTCTGACGAAATGACAAAAAGGAGGCCTGGGTGGCTGCAGCTATTAGTTATGAGAAAAAAACGTGTCCCTTTGATATACCCCTGAAGGCTGGTTAACAATGCAACTCAAGAGTTAGGCTTAGGGATGAACCTGGGGGACGAGCACTGTGTTGTGAGGCTTTAGTTGTATGGTGAACATCACACTGTGCCCCTTGATAGAAACATCGGGAGGTAGGATTATGCATATTAGTGATCACCCTCCATTCTGCCTCTGCTTTTAGGGCTTAATGTTAACATCTACCCACCGAGAGGAGCTGGAAGGCTGTTTTGAATATCTTCCATTCAGATGATTTGTCTGATCACTATAATGGACTATGCGTGTTATTTAGATGACATTATAATGAAGCCTGAAGGGGAGAAAAGGTCCAGGCTCTCTGGTGTTCACGGAGCTCTGAGTCACGTACGATGACAGTAACATGATCTTAATCATACAGAAACATAAACACTCCTCTAAAATACCTTTCAGTTTTGAAGCCTTTAAAAATGCAGTGTTTTTTTCATTATTCATTATATATTATATATTCATTAATTTACCTCCCCTTTTTCATCTTATTGATAATCACAATCCAGTAATTATTAAATGGAATGATCATTCTTTCTGTAAATCATAACAATACCACAGGTTAAATGGACTTGCTGCTTAGATCTTTAAGAGTGAGTTTGATGTCCATATTCAGTAGGTATAGTAGCTTTAGGAGGCAGCGGACATCAATTGTGTTCTGGGTCAAAACTATGCTTGTTTGGGTTGGCATGGTCATTTCTTGATAATTTGCAGGGTACAAGGTGAGACCTCAGGATATCCTGTGGCCATTAAAAGCTCAGACTCTGTAATAAATGTTTTGTGTGACTGTAGATAGCTCTCTGTTTGGATGCTTAACTTCCTCATGGGCTGTGATAAGAAGCCAACATTATCGGCAGGTTATTGTCTTATGAGTGTTTAACCGTGTTTTCACCTTTAAGGTAACCTGGTTAAGGTTGATTGTATGGGTGTGGCAGCAGCAGTGAATCACTGGATTAGTGCTGTTCATAGGACGGCTCCCTCTGGTGTTCACTTTGAATTTGGAAAACACAGTGAGTCACGCTGGAAGAAGATGTGCAGACTGGTAGCAAATTACGGACAAAAACAAATATTAAATGATTGGAGAGCGTCAGTTCAGGCCTCAAACAATTTAGTGCCACATTTATAAATCCAGCAAACACAGATATGACCCTTTGTCCTTTACAGCAACAGATTCTGTCTGTGTGTTAGAAAATAAAACAGCTGACCAATAGTGTACAAGATATGATCTTTTAATTGTCGATTAGCTCAGTACAGAAATATTAATCTTTTTAAACATTCTTTATGTTATTCAAGTTGGCAGAATTCTCTTGATTTTCAAGTGGCGTTCAACTACCAGCTTCCCTCAAATAAATGTTCATAAACAAACATGCCATTTCTGTACAAAACCTTTCTACACAACACAAATAAATAGCGCAAATGTTGACTCAGCATTCAAACTGGGAAAAGAATGGGGAATACGTTGCAGACGATATGGAAGTTATAATCCGATAAGAAATTGAGAAATACAGTAGAAAAACTGTATTGTAAATCAGATTTCAGATACGACACGAAGCAGAGGATCTGCAGTTGTAGTTAAAAACTGCAGTGATAAGTGTTTTTGTATTATTTCCCTGTCTGATTTTGCCATGTTGGCGAAACAAGACAAGTGAAACTCTTGCACACAAGTTGCATGAAAAGACATACGACTCTTCCTTGTTGTCTGGTGGATCTACAGCATTTATCAATACATTAATGGGAGTAAGTTTAAGTTTGCAATTCTGTTTTTTCTTCCTTAAATGTACCATATGCCGTAAGAGGCTTTCTCTCAAGATTGTGAAAAAACTATAAATCAACATTGCTTAATATCGTTGGACAAAAATGATCTAAATGTAAGATTTTTACAAAAGAAACCAATTTGTCCAGTCCATTTTATCCACTGACAATTTTTTTAATTGGCAGAGGATAATAATCGTGTATTTGTGTCCTCATAACATTGTCTCTTAAGTCGGATACAAAAAGCTTCCATTTTTCTGCAAACCATGAACCCCTGAAGGCATCTTCAAAGTCAAACATACTCCACAGATTAAACCGAAAAACTGCAATTACACAAATAAAAGAGAACCAAACAGTCTTAGATACAAACAAACACAAATTAATGTTAAAATATTTGAAACAAAACACTAAATTAAAAAACAAAACAAATAAATAAACAATTAAAATGGACAAACTCAAGATTTGGCAGGTATGCACAATGTCTGTAAACAAAGCAATCACATGGGGAGAAGAAACGTCCCAAAATTCTCTTTGTGGTAAGAAATCACTGATCTGTTGGAGGAGGCAGTGGCTCCATCTTTGAGGAGGAAGTGGAATACTGTGTGTTTGCATCGACGTTGCCCTCGACACTCCGGCTGTGCATGACCGCAGCTCCTCCCACCCTCCTGCTACGACCTGGCTAATGAAATAAGGACCACGGAGGGGGGCTTCTGTAGACGATGTGAATTCTCAAAGAAGGAGCTGATGTAAAGCTCAGACTTGATTCATGCAAGAACAACTTCCCCTTCCAGTCTTTGTTTATTAGTAGCACAGAGGTGTGCTCACTACCGGATCCTAGTGAAGAGGTTCAACACTGACACGGACTCCTGAAAGAAGAACGGGGACAGAAGACAGAGGTAAGATAACTGACAACAAACAACTTACCAGGAATGAAACAAGGCCTCATAATTAGCAGGAAAATTGAGAGAAGTAATACCTTAGTGGATCTCATCTTGCTGAAGACGTTCCAGAAGCGAAGGGTTTCATCTCCTGCCCCCGTCACTATTGCTTCTCCATCGGGGGACATTGCCTGCACACAGTTCATTATCATACACTGAAAGTACTCTAACACAGTAATCAGACACCACTTCAGGATTTGACTTGCTTTGGGGTAAATGTCAGATTACTTTTCATTCCTCTTTTAGGGTGGAAGGTGCTCTAGAGAGCAGGGGCGCTTCAGAAGGGCCAACAAGTTGCTCAACAGAACAACCCATTTAGAAATAGAAGTTAGTGGTTCAGCCTCGTTTCTATTTACCTTGCAAGGCACATGGAATCTTTAGAGGGCCACTTATGCTCTTGTGGCTGAACCACAATGGACCAATCAGTGTTTAGGTCAAGACAACAGTGAGAAGCAGCTTTTCGTTCAAACCAAACAATGGAAGCTTCTTAAGTAGTTAGCATTGATGCTGCTAGAGAATCTTCTCTCGTAGAGAACAAATTTTAATATACACAAGAATAAAGAATGACACTGAAGGATTTTTGTAACAGAAATCCTTTGTTAAGTGCCCACCCTTTTCAAATAGTTTCCAAGGATCTATTTTATTCTATTAGGACACTGCTTTGCAGACACACATAAACAAATGCAGTATATACTGACCAGGTAGAGTACTCTGTAGGAGTGTCCTGTAAGTTTGGCCACTTGAGTGAGGGAGGGATACTTCCACACCAAGATCTGGTTCTGGGAATAACCATGTGTGCTGACCTGCAAGAACAAGAACAGTGTTCTCAACATGTTTACGCCATGAGGAACATTGTCAATGTTGGACACATACAAGTGGACTGACGATCGATAACCGGTTAGCGGATGCATCTAGCCCAGCTTGGGTCAAAGATTAAAGGCAGGGGATAAACACTTATCTTCAGACCAAAGGGAAACAACACCCCGAATACAGATACATCCATGAGTTACTTAACGATATTTGATTTATGTCCACACTGAAATTCACTCATGCAAATTAACTGTTTTTCAGTATGCATTTAATTGTGCACATCCCATAAAGTTAACTTTATTAATGACTTCTAAGACGTTTCATGTGCAGCTTGCACAGTAATACTGCAATATACTTTCTTGGACATTATTAATAAATAGCCTCAGGTGACTTACTAATTCGTTGGTGTGCTTGGACCAGGCCAGGTTGCAGACCTGAGAGCCCGTGTCTGTGCACTGCAGCGGCTGGCCGGTCAGAGTGTTCCAAAAGCGGATACAGCGATCAGCGGTGCCGCCTCCAGAGGCCAGCAGGCCGTGTTGGTGTGGTGACCAGGCGATGGCCTTCACTGCAGCCAAGTGCTCTGTGTACTGCTGCACTGGGAGGACACTCGAGTGGTTCCACACAAGCAACTACAGACATGAGGTTGAAACAATAAGGGAAGAGGTCTGGTAAGTTATTGGTCATATTTTGTGGCATGCATGAAAGAGTGATCCTTATAGGGATTTGTATCTCGTAGAAGCACAGGTGAAATTCTCTGCATACCTTGTTATCATTTCCACCTGATGCTAGCAGCTGGTGGTCTGTGCTCCACTTAAGGCCACAGACTTCCTGTCTGTGTCCTTGGAGACGGCGCTCTGACTGGAGAGGAGGGGCTCTGATGTCTCGCTGCAAGATCACCCTATCCCGACTCCCTGAAGACAGCTGATCTGCATTCCACGCTAATGCACCTGGCAACAGAGAAGGAAAGGCAGATTGAATGGAAGATAATTCACTGACCATGGATATAAATAATGTTAAACCCCTATCGCAAAATGAATGATGATAATAGTATTTTACTCCTGCAACTGTCTGCACCTCCATCCACTTAGCCTTTTAACTCACCGACTCTGGCTGTATGTCCTTCTAGTACGGAGAGCTTCTTTCCTGCAGCCGCATCCCAGATCTGTACATATCCTTTATGAGTCCCCACAGCCACCAGGTTACCCTAAAAATAGAAAGAGCTCAATGACTTGCAGGAGCATTTAAGGAAAATAAGCACTATCTAGCTGCAACCAGTTACACACAGATTCCTAATATTCAGTGGGTGTGTCTAACTAATGAAACTTAACAACAATCATAAGTAGAAAAGAAACTCACCCTCTCTGACCAGCCCACTGATGTTACAGAATCTCCTTCTACAGAAAGGTCACATAGACGAGTCACCTAAAAAGACAGATAGGAAACAAAAGGAACAGATTCACACCAACATCAACACCATCACACCGGTGCAACAGACACAGCCTGGTCTCATCAAAGATCGACTCAATAGTTAAAGATCAGCTTGTGCAACACGTGCTAGCAGGCCTTTATAGTTATCTCGCTGCACTAAGTTGACAGATGACACACACCTGACTGGTACAGGCACTCCATAGATACACACAGGTCCCCAATCCCACGCTGAGCACATTCAGAGAGGACCAGTCCACTAGGTTGAGGTAGAAGTCGTCCTGAAGTTCAGGAGCGTCGAGAACTTTGAATGGAATTTTGGAAATTTTGCGTGTAGGTTTCCTTGGCGACCGTAACAGTTTCTGGCTGTAATGCACAACACAACATGGTAAGATATACGATACTGACCCTCCTCAGTTGAAGGGATAACACTCAGGTATTGAGCTTAAAGATATTACCTGTTGCTACTGACAGGTGATAGAGAATATGGAGAGACTGTGTTCCCATCCTCTTCAGGCAGAGCCCTCTTAGTACTTACAGAATACTACGAAACATAAGCAGATACATACTTATACATATGAAAAACATACAAGTTACACATTGAATGGTATAGCCATGTCAACGTTCTTACATTAAAAAGGCTCCTCTTGGCAGGAGTGGATGGTTGCAGGCGGCGGTCCTCTGACTGAGGGTCTTGGACTTTCTCGATGCCTGCTCCCAGCAGCTCGTTCTTTAGCAGAGCTGAGTAAGCCAGACCATCCGCTGAAGTCAGAACAAGAGTCCGTTTAGAAAGAGATAACCACATAGAATTCTGAATTGAAAAATTCCTTAAGCAAAAATTTACACTTGTATGACACATGTCACGCTTTTAGGGACATGTGTCAATTGTGTTGTTGCACGGATGCAAGCACACCCTTGATGTTCTGGCAGGAACAACAAGGTGAAGATGGATATCGAATAAGAACAATGATGATGAAATCCCAATACAGAAACAAGGAAAGTTGTTAAACGTAAGCAAACTATGCTGATGGAATGAACTCATGCACGGCAGTATGGATTGAGCTGTAAGATACATTTTTGTTCTGAAATCTTAGTAAAGGTGTAACCAGTGGTTCTTTATTTTCTATACAATAATCCCTATGGAATAATATATAATCTTTATTTCGGGGCAAACGTTTCTTGCAAGCTTTGCACCATACTATACATGGAGTCCCTATGTTCTGGTGACCATTCAAAGTGAAGCTATGGCTCTGGACCAATTCATTTAGCTTGAAGTCTGGTTTTGTTAGCCTGAAATAACTGCCCGGATACTTTGCCAAGATAGATGCCAAGAGGCGAAACTTGCCTCGAAGGACTTTGGCACAGGAGAAGACAGAAGAGAAATCAAACCAAGCTGTCAAAATGATTAAGTTCAAACATTATGATCCCTCTGCAATTTTCTAGCTCTCTCATATCTCTAAAGATCAGGGAGATATTTCCCAATAAGCTTTGTTTACGCCTTATCTCCAGATGCCATGAGCATGTCCAGGCTTAGTAAACAACAGAGGGTCCAATTAGCTTGACTGGAACAGACATAGATACCTGTGCACCTACAGCAGAGAGGAATATCTGTCTCTTTTTGTGCCAAGACTCACAGGATAACTGATGATGCATCACTATATTTCCCTATGATAGGTAGCCAACTTCAATACATCACAGAAGCAAATGAACCGAGGAGAAAAATACATCCTAAAAATATTTTTGAAAACAGGAATAAAACCAAAACTGTATGATGAAGCTCTCAGTCCGCATCTTTTTTTGACACAAAGCAACATATGTATTTATGTGTTGTCACTCAGTAGTTATGATTGACGAAAGGCAGACTGAAAGCAGGACTTTAAAGAAGGAGTCTAAATGTCTGAGAAATGAATCATTCTAAAGACAACAGGGTTTCCATCACAACATGATTCTGACATGATGCTAAACATCCAATCATGATATATTATTATCTATCTCCAGATAAAGGTGGATTACCTTTGTTGCTGTCTGTTGTGCCATCTTTTGTTTTCCTGTTTTGATTGTGTGACTTTTCAATTTCCTATAATGAGAAAAATGAATAAATCATCATTCTTGTCACATATTCTCATTCAATATGTATCAGCAATTATCATCAAGAAAAACACCATAAAGCTACAATGGTAGGGGCTTAGTTTCTTATAATCGCCATATATACAACTTTGATTTCGAGAACACTGCTCTTTTGGTGGTAATGACAGCAGACTCACATTGATGCGGTGGAAGTTGACACTCCAGTTGGCTCCGGCCCGGGAGGGAATGAAGCGATCGCCATGCTTGCTAGGGGAAGACAGGGGGGAGCTTGTTGGTGTCAGAGCTCGCACTGCTCCTAAAGCTTTCTACAAAAGAGAGGAGAAGACATTTCTGACAGTGAGCCACCAACAACAAGCCCTGAACTGTGACTGTGAACATGATAACAAAGCAGACGACATTTAGGTGGCAGATGGTGCATTTGTTCGAGGTGTTAACAACAGGAGGCAACATTCACAAAAGCCAGTCACTTGGCTTGTAAGATTTTTGTTTTCACTCTGCACAAGTGACCATGTCAAATAAACGGTACAGTGTTGTTATTCTTCCAACACATGAGCGAATAACACACCCTCTTCGGCCATCTTAAGTCCATCACTCAATCTTAGGGAGGAGTGGGGGTTGATCATGCTATAGCCAAAACAATTACTTAGTCATAGAAGTTAGACTTGTAAAGCCTTGTGACTAAATGAGGCACTTAATGTTCAGTTTCATTTATAAGAGGAATTGCAGCTCCTATATATAGTACAGGACATGCATGAAAAAAAAGACAAGCAAACAATGTGTATCATTCACTTACTACTGGGCTTGCATTCTCATTTTGGATGTTGATCTGCCGAAGCAGCCTGCACTCATAGTCCTGATCCATGATGCCTGAAAACAGGTTGAGAGGGATTAACAAATCTTACAACGATTTTCTGAATGCACAACTCACATGAAAGGTCACAAGAAACATTGGCAAGGTCTTAATGAGTGAACTCAGTGGTGTATTATGCCCTCATTTTATATTATTAGCTAAGCAAAAACATATTCACATATGGATCAAAGGTACTTGTATTTTATGTATTTAAAACAATAAGTCTTTTTTTGTGACAGATGATATTGAGTTGGTATTTTGAACAGTCGCTCTCAAGCCCAAAGACTGTGACAAATAAGCAATTTAGGGGCGATGCCCGACTGACAAGCAGTTGTTGTGATCGGCGGGTCCCACACAAGTCATGTCATATGAAGCCTTTTGTGTAATTTGGTAACAGCAAAAGAAAAAAGTGGTGAGGATGTCATATTTGTCATTGGAATGATAATGAAGAGACAAACTAACAGCCACCATCAGGATGCATTCCTTGAGATAATCCAGGAGGAAATCTGATACTGCAATCGCTCTCAACAAAACTGTTATTTATGCCTGAAAGTATAAAAAAGTAATCGATACGGATAATACTGAACTTTTGAATTCCACTGTAACTACCTACGTGGGGGTAAATGTGTTACAATACAATGACATTAGTTACGTTAAATGTTACACACTATCAGCTGCGGGTTGGGCTCAGTCTACTGCTAACAACAGCACTTTAATTATCTTTGACATAATGGCAACTTGAAACCTTAAAACCCCTCTAATATCGTGTAATTACATCATCATTTGTTGAAATAGGGAGATCTGATGTGGTGGCTTTCGCTCATCTGAAATCGTAATACCAAAATTGATCATAAACCAAATAATACCATCATTCAGTACACAGAGCTATGCTAATGCTAACGCTAGTCCGGCTAAATGACTTAACGTAAGAGATGTTAGCATTAGCAACATTGTTTGTTCACTATCTTCACTTGCATTAAAACCTACCGTCCCCGATGAACTCTTCCCGTTACGCGCCGATGAAACCTATTTTTTGGCAACGTCAAATCCAGTTCAAATGTATTATTTAGTGCGTTGTATTCTACAACACAGGGTTTACAAAATACAAATGTTTTCTTTTGCAGAGCGTTCAATTTGGTTTCGCAAAGCACCACGGGAATGGTGTGACGTCACTGTTTTTGAATCACACATTTTGCGTTGCTAAGGAAACGTGTCATTCTTTCGCACAGTAGACTTTTTCCCAGACTGCTTAAATGGAGAACATCAATTCCTTGCACTTATAAAGATGTAACCAACACATGTCTGTCATTCTACTATACATTGTAGCTTTTCATCTTTATCATTCTCCTTCATATTCTGTATACCTCAGTGCTTGACCTTGTATTAGTGCTTGTATGCTTATCAGTACTTCAATTTTACACCACAGGCTGCCCTTTATTTTTGCTCGTCCTGACTTTACTTTGATTGTTAGCACCAATGTACCAAGACAAATTCCTCCTATTGTGAAATCTTTACTAAATAAACACGATTCTGATTCAACTTATGATTCAAATTCAAATTCAAATTCAAATTCAAATTCAAATTCAAATTCAAATTCAAATTCAAATTCAAATTCAAATTCAAATTCAAATTCTCATGCTTCCTGTACTGGATTAACCAATAAAATGATAAATCTATTAGCAAAATTATTATCTATTAGTTTTCTGTTGATCGACTAATCACCTAATGGGTTCAGTCCGACATGAAAATGTACTTTTATCTTAGGTGTTTGGGTTTTGTGCAGTGTTAGAGGAAGTATTCAGATCGTTTACTTAAGTACTAATACCTAACTGTGAAAGTACTCTTTTACAAGTAAAAGTCCTAAACTGATCAAGATTATGTGAGTAAAAATCAGGAAACTTTTTAAGTATTGAAAATATAAGCATGCACTACAGAAAAATGTCTCATGTGACTTTCATACTATTGTATGTTATATATCATTGGCTATAAAGTATTGCTCATGTGTAAATACAACATGTAAGTTTCAGTTTATACGTTTTTAAAGGAGTAAAAATAATGATTATTTTTACTTATATTCATGTTCTGATTACTTTCTCCATCAATCGATTCATTGTTTGGTTTGTAAAAAATGTATAGTGAGAAATGCTATCAGAGCCCAGAGGAACACCTAAACAATGTGTGTTTTTTCAGTCCAATAGTAGTAAATACTATATTATTGAAAAGCAAATTAGTTATTTCAATCATAGAAAGAAAAGAGCAAGACACTGAACTCCTAACTGCTCCTGATGGCTTCCCCATTAGTGTATGAATGTATTACCAGCTTGGCACCTTGTATAGAAGCTTCTGCCAACATGTCTGGATGTGAGTGTGAAAGGGTGAAAGAGGCTGCAGTTGTAACTTTCAAATGGATTTATTAATAAAAAAGATAATCTGTAGAACTGAAAAGACAGTGAAACAAATAAAATCTAACATGAAGTAAAACCAGACTGAACATATGCAAGTGAAAACAATGAAAACTAATACACATTCAATAGCATGATCTCTTTGTGTGAAGGCTCCTGACTATGGAAATTAACATTTCACTTCATTGCAGGATACAGCAATGCCTTGTAGTGAAATGTAGTTGAGAGCAAAATTTCAGCTGATAAGCTGTAACTCTTCTGTAGCCAGACAAACAAAGAAGCTAACATTTCTAAAAGCAAGTCGAGCGCCTGGTATCCCGGCATGGTCCAACAGCTTAACTAAAGGAATCTGTATGAAAGTGCCACAGAAAAAGTAGAGTTGATTCAAGTACATTTTTGAAACACCCAGTAAAGTACTATGTGCAAAAGTATAGTTTTTAAAACCAAGCAGTATAAATGGGTTTACTAAAAGTAGTTTTTCTCACAGGTAAAAATCGATTGGCTCAACTCAGCAGATCAAACGACCCTTGCAGTTCAAAATCCAGACAGTCAGTACTCCAAAAGGTTAATCGGCAGGTTATCTTATTATCAGTCTTCCTCAAATAGTGTGTATTTACTGGTTTACTGATTCTTGTTCTTTTACTGCTGACAATTCTGAAACAGAGATTGAGCTGCAGATCTTCTAAACAAATACATATGGAGGTCTTTACATCACATTGTCTAAAGGTACAGTGTGTCAAGAAGAAAACATTGTACTACTAATATTTAAACATGCAGTCAAGTAGTCAAAGCAGTTTCTGAAAATGATGGCGAACTAGTAATCATCCCTAAACGGAAACATTTTCCCGTATGACATATAATGATTGACAGCGACATAACAGAAATAACATTTCACAGTTTCAGATCCCCAGCTGCAACTTCTGCATCGTAAGGTTGTCACTGCTCTGAATATATTCAGTTTGAGGCTGATCAGGAGGCTAAAACTGAGAGAAATATGTGTTTACAAATGAACCTATGATTGTGTGGAGTGATTATTAAAAGCTTGAGGGCTTATGTGGTTCTCAAACCAGTGAGTAGGTTATGTCGGAGTGGCAGGATGAACTTGAAGTTTAATGAATTGCATTTAGACACTGCGCCGGTCTACAGGGAGGAGGTGTCTCTCGGAACAAGTTGTAGGCCATTGCTGACCTGGAAGCGAGTTTCATCTGATATACCGTACTGTTCCAACGGGTCCTGTGGAGAAAGCAGCGAAAGTAGACTGTAAGAAGAAAAGAACTCAGGAAGAACAGAGCAAATCCTGTAAGGGACTGTGGATCATCCTGAGCGATGGGAAACTTTTTTGTAAAATAACATGTTGCTTTAGTTGTTCTAAAATCAATTTAAAAATGTCTGCTCATTTCCATTTAATTGGAGTTGTGATAAAAGTCTTGTATTTATTGAACACAAATTAATAATACGCAGTATAATACAACCGCCCCACATAAATCCTCCTTTCATGAGGATTATAATGTTTATTTTTTATTGAATCTACTTAAGAGGGTTGTTCATTTATTTCAATCGCCATTTTTGGAGGCTATAATTTGTGGTCCTGTTGAACTGTACTGGGTTACACAGAGGTGTTCCTAATATTTATTCAAATTGGGTTTGAAAATATTTAAGGACCACCACAAATTACAGCCTTCCAAAAATGACAATGAAAATACACATTCTGTTCAGTGGGTCAAGCATTGCATTAACAATAAATGTTATTCACACTGTAACCACTGCCTTGTATGAGACTCCTCAGTAGAAACATCGGTGTCAGAGTGTGCGTGTGCATTCATATGCTGTTCTGAAGGGACTCACCGTGCCAGTAAGCCTGTGGATCTCCGTTCTATAGAATATAAGGTTCCTTCTCATGAACTCATAACTGCAAGAGATGAGATAACAAATTAATTTAACTGCACAGAGCAACATTTCATTGTGACATGAAAATTACTTATGATGATGTTCTTTGCTTAGGACTGAACTTGTTCCTGTGTTAAGGCGTATCTTACACCACTTCATCGCTCAGACTAGCTGCCCAACACAGTTTCTAATGTGATTCTGGGATTATTGGTTTCTGTTTGCTGTTTGAACATTGTATCCTGGTGGTTTGTCAGTGAGACGAATGTTACAATGAACAAGGATCGACCATGACACCAACAGCCTCATGCGCAAGTAGGTGCAAGGTACAAATGTATTTATGTGGAAAAAATACCATCAGAATATAATACACACAAACAGAGAAGATGGGGGAGGCGGAGTACGGAGCCCCTCAAGTTACTTTATGAAAAAACACAGTTATTGCATGGCCATAAGGTACAGTAATTACACATATTCAAAATTATTTAACTCTCCATCTTATTTAAAATGTAGCCTCGACTTAATGAGTAACTCCCACGCATTACTTTTTTGTAGCCACGAGTCTTTCTATCTATACGTCGACGGCGAAACGCAACACATCAAGAAAAGAAGCAGTCTTACCTGGCTTTGATAATGGAGTCTATCCACTTCCCACACTGCTCATTAGAGTCACACTCAAAAAGATACTTCCTCTCTGCCTCCTCCAGAAATGCTACAGACAGACACACAGAGATAAATGGAAATAAATAATGCAAATGCACAAACTTGAATATGAAGTCATCAGTACTGCACTTTTAGATATTTCTCTGTTGACAATCTGTGACATATCAATTCTGTCTAATGAGTCTAAGTGTACCTTACCAGTTCTTAACCCATTCACTGTACTCGAAACCAAACAGTAGGTGAGAAAGTGTGTTGTGAGAAAGCTATGTGCTCACCGATGGAGAAGGTCTGGCTGTCCTCCCTCTCCACCCTGCACTGCTCCAACAGCAAGGCTCCAATTGGCTGGCAAATAAAAGATTAGTCAACTTTTGGTGTCATTAACAAAACAAAATCATGTCAACTCAACTTAGGCATGCAGAACATTTGCCGTGACAGCAGATACAATATTAGTAGGGATTCAAACACTGGTTCCGCTCACCTCTTCTTCATCAGTCCGGAAATAGAAGAGGAAGTTAACGACGAGTTTCACCAGCCTCCTCTTCACAACTGTGAGACAGCAAAAGGAAAGTGACTAACAATACATTCAGGTTGAAGTGTTGTTACCACAGGTGATTCAATCGCTATCGCTGACACGTCAGTACGTCAGTTACATGAAGCGGAAGTGATTGAACAGGTAAAGCAGTTACCGTCTCCTTTCTTGGGCCCTCTCATCCCCAGCTCGGCGGCCAACTCTGACGGCTGGCGGCTCAAAGAGACCAGCTCCTTCTCGTTGAATCGCATCACAGACACAGGAAGACAGGCGGAAGATATTTACACGGACGCTCGCTACGGCTCGACCATTTCCTTCACCGAAAACACAACATTGGCGCCTAATAAACTTCGTAACGGTGAGAGAATGTTGTCTCTGCCACGTAACTGATGTTTTCTTAAAGGGAAGGACAGCTGTTCTGTGTGGTCAGGCAAAAGAAACAGTGTCGGATGTCTTGATTGTACACACAGGATACACTCCTGTCAGGACCACAGAACTGACACTCCTCTTTGGTCATAGTACGGTAACCGGAAAGGGATAAACTAGGCGAACAGTACTTTCTGTCACTGGTAGAAGATTTACTTTTTATATGAATTATTTATTATTTAATGATTTGTTATGCGTGTATTCTACCTCATAGTATGATTTAGAATGAGAAAATGTTCTTTCTTTATTAAACATGGACAGCTGGTGGACATGCACTGGACACAATTCTACAATTCAAGTTTTCAATGTAAGAAAAAGTCCCACTACTCGGAGGATAAGTATGAACTTCATAATCGAGCCTGCCTAGTGTTACTCTGTATTCACAGAATAGGTGCTGAATAAGTGTATTTACAAAAAGGATCGTGGATTTTCCTTTTCCAAATTTAATCAAAATTGACCTGGGCTATTTTTTTTAATTACTCTATGAAGCAGGACAATTGTTCATGCTGAGTCGATACACCTTGGGGTATTCCATAATTTATCAACTTTAGTATCGACGAACTTTTGTTAAATCATCACTTTGCCTAGTCGGTTTACGCTCCAGTCCAGGTGGTGGCGGTAATGGGTTGTGTATGTAGTGTTTGCTAACCGCCATTAGGGCCCAAAGAAAAACAAGAGCTAACTGCACATGCGCACCACAATAATAGTTAGCGTGATCCGTGCGTTGTGGAGTAGGTGAGTGTTTGATAGAGAAAACGATATATAATGTCACCCAATATATCATTGTTGTTTTCTTATGTATAAACACCTAATTTAGCACAGTACTGTCTTAGCTACCTTTTAATTGTAGTTTGATCGCTTTAATACTTGGAATCCATTCATCTCTGGAAAGTCACAGCATTAGCTTAGCTTTAGCATCGTCGTTTTCGTAAACTGTTCCGTTGACGTTACGCTATAATAACATTACTTTCCATTTAATATTATTTATTTGTACAGTCACACAGTACGAGTTCCTGCTATACTGCAATGATATAAAAATAAATAAAGAAGTGTTTAGCCAAATAGCTTACTATCTATTGTAGCAGGGACAGTTAGCTAAAACAACCACAGGTCAGTGTGCTTTGAGTAGGCATTATAACATTAGCATTTTAAGACGTATTGTAAACAATTCAGACTAGTTACACTTTTTGTTTTGCCTGTGTACTGTTTGTGTATTTGCATATATAAATGTGTCAACCTATACACAGCTACACATATGCACTCTGGTACGGTGTTGTGCCATAATCCTCAAGTATATGGCAGAGTAATAACAGACCATGCGAAACTGTTTTCCCCCTAGATAATCAAGACAAGTTGGTCTAGTTGGATTGTCCAGCTCTCAGGTGTCAGTATCTCCGGGTGTTTGAGTCCATCCCCTTGACAAGATGGATTTCCAGCATCGAGCTGGAGGGAAGACGGGGAGTGGTGGGGTGGCGTCTTCCTCTGAGAGTAATCGTGACAGACGAGAGCGGTTACGTCAGCTGGCGCTGGAGACCATTGACATCAATAAAGACCCCTACTTTATGAAGAATCATTTGGGATCCTATGAGTGCAAACTTTGTCTGACACTTCATAACAATGAGGTGAGGATGCGCAGTGAAGTGCACCAAGATTTTAATTTGTATTGTGGCATTTACTTTTTTTCCAGTATTTGTTTTTTTAGAAACTATTTAATGCTCTCATCTTCATTACAGGGCAGCTACTTGGCGCATACACAAGGAAAGAAACATCAGACAAATTTGTAAGTCCATATCATTATGCTAACATGTCAAACAGCAATGTAGGCAACTTTCCATAAACACGACTTCTGGTGGATTATCAGCAAATCACATGTATTTAATTGTCTTTTGTTTTTGAAAACAAACTTATTGACAAAGCAAAAGACAAGTGGGTACATTTTTTTGTCTTAAAAATAACTATTTTATAAATTGTTTTTTTTTCCAGAGCACGGAGAGCAGCTAAAGAGGCAAAAGAAGCTCCTGCTCAGCCAGCTCCAGCAAAAGTGAAGGTGGAGGTCAAAAAGTTTGTCAAAATTGGTCGGCCAGGATACAAAGGTAGACAACGCTAAATGATTATGTATTACTGCAGTATTTTTTTGATTTATGATGATATTGATTTCCCTACAATGTGGTCTGTCTTTATCTTCTTCACAGTAACCAAACAGAGGGATCCAGAGACTGGACAGCAGTCTTTACTTTTCCAGGTTGGTTGAAGTCTCATTTTACAAAATCTTTTGGTTTTTGCTAAACAAGAAGCTTTATTGAAAAAATACAAAGCATCATCCCATCGTTAATAATATAAAATGGCTTTTCGTCAGTAATTATGAAATAGCTTTTACAGATACAGTTTTTCTTTTCCTGATCAACAGATTGATTACCCAGAAATCGCAGAAGGAATTGGACCAAGGCACCGTTTCATGTCTGCGTACGAACAGCGCATTGAGCCCCCTGATCGTCGTTGGCAGTACCTGTTGCTGGCTGCCGAACCATATGAGACTATTGCCTTTAAGGTGAATAAAAGATATGCTTAAGTTGTGCTTTTATTGTTTTTGTCTTTGGTTTATAACACAAACTCATTGGCTCTTTCAGGTCCCCAGTAGAGAAATTGATAAAGCAGAGAACCGCTTTTGGACCCACTGGAACAGAGAAACTAAACAGGTAAGTTGATAAGCATTTGTTACCGCAAAGCAGACACGGGTACGTATGAGAACGGGGTTAAGAGTTTAGTCTCACCTGCCTTTCTTTTTTTTTCTCCTCAAAGTTTTTCCTTCAGTTCCACTTCAAAATGGAGAAAGCTATTCCACAGTCCAGTGGGCCACCACCTACTGCAGGTGTGAAGCGCCCCCCACCTCTCATGAGTGCACCTCGCCCACCGAATGATTCTATGCCCCCCCCCCCCCCGGAGG
>CAAKHC010010811.1:39863-53523 GCA_901007825.1 Macroramphosus scolopax
CAGTTACATCGAGTCAGCATCGGACAAGCATCGGGTTTCTCGTTACCGGATAAGCGCACCTGGGTAACTCGGTAGTTGCTCGATGGTTGCTCGATGCCAACATAATGTAAACTGGTAACGAGAAACGCAGTCTGCGCATGCGCGACTATTTCCGCCGGCGACTTTCACCCGGACATGGAAGGAGACGAAGACAGCACGAGCGACGCAATAAAAGGAGGCGTTGTTCCAGGACGACGTCAAACGACACCATGGCTACCACCTGTCATGAATCTGTGGTTAAAGCTTGAAGAAATACTATATTAAAGACTATAATCGAACGCGGTCGGCGCTCTTCTTCTACGCTTCTACTATGCTCACCGCTCTTCTTCTACTCTCACCGCGGCCAAAAGCGCTCCAGCGCCACATAGCGGATCGGAGTTAGCAATGCTTCGGCCGGTTTCTCGATTGTTTCTCGAATGTTTTCTCCGACATGTACTTTCGGATAAGCCACAGCAGGGGGTCACAGCGGGTGGTAGGAGGTAATTGCGTTATCGGGTAAGCTGCCCATGGAAACGTACTGATTGATTGTGCTCAATCATTTAACTGGACGCAGACATTATTAATAGGAATTCATTAAATATGCGCCTTGCTACTCTCATCAACCCAAGAGGGGGGGAAGGGGTCACATTTGTAAATTTCCCTGTCGTGGGACAAATAAAGGTTTATCTTATTTGGAGGTTGGTTGCCTTGCTCAAGGGCACTTCAGCCATGAATGCTGAGGTGATTACTGCCCAAGTCATATGCTAATTATGACAACGTTTCCCAGAAAATGTCTAGTAGGATATTTCATGTACTTCAGGTCAACTTCACCGTGGCATCAAAATGTTCTGTGAAACATTTTTCTGGCCATTATTTAACATCATAAGTCAGGAAAAGTGATACACATGAAAGGTTTTATTTGAACTACAACTTGACTGGTCGGCAGGGGCAAACAACCGGGAGGTGATAATTCTAGATTAGTTGAATATTTGGGAGGTGTTATTAAATCAGTTGTGCTAAAAACAAAGAAGAAAGAATCAACTCAACCTTTTTGAGTCTTTTTTTTCTCTCTCTTTTCTTCCATTTTCTTGTTCTTCTTGGGTGGTACTGGTTCCTCTTTTTCTTCATCTTCCTCATCAACTGCATCTTCAGTTTTGTCCTGTCTGTCTCCGTCTTTCCTGTTTACTGTTTCTTCATCCTTGACTTTCTTGCCTCTCCTGATCTTTGGTTTCCCTACACTTTGCTTCATGAGTTTTTTGTCCGGCATTGGCTTGTTTCTGAGACCGCTCAAGGCTTGTGCTTTTGCTCCTCTCGTTGGCTTCCTTCTTTTGAAGTCTGGGTCATCATCCTCATCCTCATCTTCATCTTCATCGTCAAGGTCTGGCAGCCACCAGAACATTACTTCCCATAGAGATGTTTCAGGCTACACAAAGTTGTTGGAACCATGTAAACTATGGTAAATGTTAAGCTTGTTGTTTGAAGATTGAGTCCTAAAAATGTACCAAAGTGTTTGTTGTTACCTGTGGTGGCTGCCCTCTGTTTCGTAATGTGCCTGAACGTCTCGCTGTCGGTACAGCTTCTTCCTCCTCTGCTATCCTCTGTCCTCGCAAAGTTTCTGTTTTTTTTAAAAGACACCATTTAGTCACAACGGGCGCAGAACTTTGCACCCAAGGTTTTACATTTACTTGCCATGAAGACTCTGAAAGCCTGAGGTGAGCACCAGGATGGTGATTGCCACAAACAAACAGCGGTTCAGAGTGACATTCTCCCAAGGTGTTTCAATCCTGGTCAGACTCTGGGTGGACACAGTTTTTTGCAAAGGTGCTGAAGGAAGAAAAGAGTGCAGGAAGTGTGTCTCAAAATCAAATAGTTTTAAGTACAGTGGACAAGATTGTGGAGACAAATGGAAGTTACTCACCTGCTCTGGGAGAGCTGGGTAAAGTCTTGGGTTCTGCTCTTAGTTGCTGTGGAACGGCAGCCTTTTCCTACAGCAGAAAAGCTTGTTGTTTACAATAAAGTTATGGAGTTATTAGCACCTTGACCCTGTGAGAAATGCTGCAATTTGGAGGTTTTCCTACTAACCTCTTTCATTTTCCTGGTAGCATACATTTCTGGAACAGAGTTGGAGATTAATTGAGTATTGTCAATAAAAACAAAACAAAATAATAATTTGCAGTACTTTTTTATGTAACTTTTGAAATCATTTAGCATTTGTAAAATATCATATCATAAATAAATTGTTGCCAAAGCTGCAATGTATGATTTACTGTATTTAGCATTGACGTGTAACTCATCAGGTGTCCACACTGTGGCGCCTTTCACTCAGCACGAGTTACAAGTTCAGCAGAAATGCTGCTAGATATTCAAGCTCACACAGGTACTATCTGTCATCTCCCCAAATGGTATATGAGCTTAAAGTGTCAAAGAAGAAATAAACCAAACGAGTCACTTGCAAGAAGTAAAGGAGCAGAACGGAGAAGCCTAACAACAGTGAGCAGGCAGCTAATGAAAACAATGCTAATACTTACGCAGCTCCAGCAGCAGGGCTACAGAGCAGCTAGCTGACACCGGGTAGTTAGCATGCTAACACTGGCTAATTACAGTCCAGCTAACCTGATGGGCTGGCATCTGAGTCAACAAAACCACTGGATATACTGAACACGTTGTTGCAATAAAAAAAATATATATTTCTACATCAAATCCATCCAAGTTTATACATTTTTTTTACTCAAAACAAACAAACAAACAAAATGATCAACCTCATGGTGGCTACATAAACTTGAATATCTACATTGGTGTTGATGTATTGAGCAAACATCTGAGCTGCTGTTGCATTCAGGGAATCGAGGAAGTTGGAGTGGATAAAGGTTAACAAAATGATAATTTAATCAAATAATTGTTGAAATATCTCAGTCTGGACTAAATAGGTGAACCGACCAGCAGGCTGACGTTGCCGTGCCCAGAGCTTGAACAACAACAATACACGCATTTTCTCTGCTCTTTCACCCACATTTTCTTTGTGTGTTTGGATGGATTAAGGCTTATAACACCCCTCTGACTAGTGACATGATTTGTGCACCAACAACACTTCCAACATGCCGGAGGTGCGTTATCACTGTGTTGCCTCTGACCAGGGATCATGTTTCAGTGGCCCCTTGTGCTGCTGTATTTATAGTGCGGTGCAGTATATGCACAATTGACAAGGCTTTAATGTGCAGGCAGTGCAGATGCTGTGTGGGTAAATGTGTTTGTGTTTTACCACCTGGTCTACGGATTTGTCGAACAGGCTTCTGTGGAGGAGGATCTGCTCTTGGTGGCCCAAACTCCTCTTCAAATGTCTCATAGCTTTCCTCCATCCCTTGCCTGAGAGCACACATTGTTTAAAAATGAGTGAGCAGATTATGATAACATATGCAGTAGTCACTGTGAGAGGGTATGTCAGGGCTCACCCAGTGGATAGGATTTGTTTTTCTTCCCACTAGTATATTCATAGAATAACTTGGTTTCGGTATATTTTATTGTCACTTAAAATATATACACAGTATCAGTACTCTTCATTCTGTGATGAGGAAAAATGTACTTTTAATCCTGTTGTGATGCTGAAAATGGTGCAAGTAGAATGTCATCGTCTCCAGCTTGTGACTAAAATTGAAGTAGTCTCATGACCTTCACATTTACAGATGAATGTTGTTAGGCCTTGTCTGACATGACATTTCAAAACGGACGTTGAGCTAATGTCCTAGCACCCCTATAAATAGATGAAGAAATCCCACTGCAGAGACAGATGGATACACGCATATATAGAAATATACAAGAATAAGAGGTTTAATGTTTGCACTATATCCCTTGCCAGCCTCTCCCGGGATAAAGCGTAAACTTTGACCCTGTGTTAAACAAAGACCTACCTGCTTCGACATTTGGGGTCCCCTGCGGAGCGTCGGGGGACCTTTGTGACAGAGCGGTTGTTCCTCAGCAGAGAAGGCGTCAGAGTCACACTGTGGACTGTCTGACAGCCAAGCACAGGTGCTGGAGAATAAAAAAACAAAAAGCACTGTGTTGGTCAGAGGGGCTGACTGAGGCAGGGTTGACATTAGCATGTGCCACACAGCTTTCAAATCCAAAGCAAGGACTGGGGGGGTAACAGAAGGCCACAGGTTATATCGAGAAATGGATCCCTGGCTAGAAACAAAGTTACAATACATCCTGTGGATGACAATCAGCCAGTACAACAGCCCAGTATATAACAACTGTAATACATGTTTATATTCAGGCTACAGCTGCGAAAATGTTGTTCATGGATGTTTTTGTCTTTACATCACATGTACCAGCAGAGAGCAGCACTGTACTTGTAAGATTGACTTGAGGGCCTCTCTGCTCCAGAAACAGCCTGTAGTCTTTCACACAGACTAAACCTCAGAAAGATAACCAGAAAGGGATGCAGACAGGGATGCTGCACCCTCCGTATCAATCACTTATATAGTCACTTTATCAATAATTTTAGTTTTAATACATTTAACTTACCTCTGCAAAGGAGGTTACGTTTTACCTTTGTATGTGTTTGTATTCATGTTTGTTGGCTTTGCAAAATCTACCTTTGATGATTTCCAACAAACTTGTCGGAGGGGGTGTAGCATGGGCAGAGAAGATCCCATGACATTTTCGAGCTGATCCAATGAAATAGCCAAAAACAGCATTTAATTTACATTAAATATGATGGCCTGCACTCTCCCAGTTATTTCTGGCACATTGAATAAGGTAAGTAGATGTGTTTTCATACTGTGTTTGTCTGCTGCTAAGCTTTGCCCTCTAAGATAAGGAGGCTGCTAACAAGAACCTGTGCACACAGATATAAAGATGAATACGTTACATTAAGGTGAGTTGGTTGCAGGCCACCTTTATGTGGGTGTGGGGGGGAAGCGGAGGTGTTAGTAAACAGACTTGTGGCAATGTTCATGACTCATTCCTTTGCTGGGACTCTGCCCAATTCCAACTGAATCACACACTGCTAGACCCATCAGCAATCACTCCGTAACCTTCGCCGTGGGAAGTCTCACCGGGAGAAGGATGGGTCTTAAATGCTACTCAGAGCAGCTTCATCTAACACAAGGTACTAAAACTGACACCAACGACTGAAAGAAGTTGTTTATTGTAATCTTTGGATAGATATATTTAATGTACAATCATCTCAAACCTGGCCGTGTGCTAGAAGGGGAAAGTCAGTTGATTTGCATGATTTATTCTTTGGGAACATGAATGTCTGTTTAAAAGTTCCATGGCAATCTATCCAAAGATTTCCTTCTGGACCAGTTTTAGGTCAGCGGACTGACAGATGAATAATGTCATGATTGTATTACATGCTATGTATATATATATATAGAGTATGTGGATATGCTCCAGGCCAGCGTACAGAACACTATACTGGCACCATGTGCGCATTTGGTGTTATTCTTGCGTGTGATGTGCTCGTCTGCATACCTAATTGACCAAATGGAGACCCCTCTGACATGTCAGTGTCTGTTAGTCGCACTGATGCATCATCTGTCCGAACAGGTCCCTCAATTTCTACTCATTGAAAAATGCATTTGATTTAGGTCAATTCATGCTTTGAAATGTCAAATGTGCAACGTCAAACTGAATCGGCTTCTCCATGATGTCCATAGGTTCTGTAAGCTGCTCTTATAGTCTCTGCATGTGTCAAGGTAGAAAGAGTGAAAGTCTGCCAGGTTTGGGCCAAAGTCTTAGAGAATGTTTCAAGGGCAGCTCGTGCCCCCTGTGGACACATTGGGCCCAATAAAGTAAGCAAACACTGCCTGCGGACATCTACGTTCCACATTCTAGCTCCGGAGAGATCGGGGTTTGGTGAAGCTCGTCTCTGTTTGTCCTTATATAATGGGGACTGTGCTCAGAGGACAGACTGAATGTCCAGCACCCAGTGAGAGCTGCTCTCTGCCCTCCCTCTCTGAACAGGATGGTGGAGCGTGAAACAACATTAACCGTGTAGTCTGCCCTTAATTCTTAGGCCTCAAAGACTTACAGGGACGTAATATTGGATTTAATTATAATGTTTTGGTTTGAAATCATCCTGAAAGAAGAATTGATGTGTCTTCTACAACCACACTGTCTATATCACACTGTCTTCAATAACAGATGAAGTTAATTCTGTTGTCATGGAGATGGATCAGTATTATATTAGAATGCAGCTTTGTGTTATGACCTCCACCAGAGAGGTCATGTCATTGCAGAGGGGGTGTAGCATGGGCCAAGGAAGAATACATTCAATTTTGGGGGCAGATACGTTTGAGACCCGTTGTGTTCCATATTGTAACCGTATCCGAGGGAGCAGTGGCCCCGATCAGACAGCCACCCTGTGGAGGAAACCAATTTCAGCCGTAGCATCTCATTCTTTCAGTCACAACTCAAATCATGTGACCATTGGTGAGATTGGAATGTCAATCAACTGGTACATTTAGAGTTGTATCCATGCTATGGAGGTTAGCATGCTTCATATGTATTTTACTACAGCTCTGTAAGATGTGAATGCAATAAAAAGATTTCCAGCTAGTGTAGAGGTCAAGAAATAAAACTAATGTAGCTACTGTGTATTTGACTTTTGTAAGTCTTTATAAGTGATGTGGCCCAGAGCAGAGTGAACATGAACTGCTGTCATGACAAACTCTACAAACCCAACTGACGGTCAAATAAAGTGTCAACTTTATTTACATAGATAGTGAATTTGATGTGATGTAGTCTGAAGATGGTGCCATAACAGTAATGGTTCCTGTCCAAGAGTTTAGATGATGCTTCATGATGCCTTGTGTTGTTCATTTTCCATCGCCATGGCAATTCTGATCGGTTGAAAACATGCAAACTGAAATGAATGCTTTAACGGATTTCCTTCAAGTAACAAGATCCCAACAGAAGACGCAGGTATGTTAAACATATATGTTAGACAGGAATAATTGTGGGCTGAAGATAAATCTTTTAAAATGACTGTTTGCTGTGAATTATTTGTGACTTTATGTGAAATGATACTACAAGTGTAAAGCTGTTAAAATCCCCTTGAGGCTACAGGGGGTATTACACTACCAACAGACAGCCAAATTATTTATCTGATCGGTCTCGCACTAGTGAAGCTAAAAAATGTAAAGTATGTCCTGAGCGTGGCACTAGAGGAAAAGTCATAGGAGAATAGAATATTTTAATGGAAATCTGTCCGGTGGTTGTTGAGATGTTTAGCTAATAGAGTTGTTCGGAGTAACTTTCTTTATTTTTTGAAACATGTCCTGTACAATATTTCAACAGACGGGTTATATTTCTGACAACATGGGAAATTAAGTTATTAAATAGAGAAATATTCCTGTTAATGTTCCTGCACTGCAGCCACTTCTTACAACATGAGCTTTTTTTAAACAAATATGCATCACCAAGGAGACGTGTTAATGTTGGTGTTGATCTGAATTAATCCTGTTTTTTGCTGCTTTTCACATGCATGATGTTGTTTTCATCACTTTGAAAACTGTAGAGAAGATTGTCCTGAACAGCTGCTAAGTGGGATTAAAACTGTGAGATTGTTCTCTGAACTGCTGATTCCCTGGTGAAATGTAAACTTTTAACTTCAATGTTATTCTGCTTTCCTTCTCTAACAGCAGTAAAGTGTTGAGGAGAATATCACTGTGTCACAATGAGCCAGTTCGTGACCTCTGACATCTTCATTATGTCCCTGCTTGTTCTGGTGCTGGTGCTGGTGGTCCTCCTGGTTCTCTGCTGCACCATTAGACGCAACAGGAATAGGTAATGACAAACAACAGGCACATACACTCATCAGAAATTAACAGCAATGTTGTGGATTTTTAACAAAATAAAAGCATCCTGGCCTTTTTCTTCTTATTGTTGATCTCTTTGATTGTAACGACCTCCCAGCTCAGAGTTGATTGTCTTAAACTTGATGTGTTCATTAAAACATTAGAAGTGAGCTTGACTACGCCACCAAGCTGCAGCGCGAGTTGCTGGACCACCTGATAGACAGAGTCTTTCTCCAGTTGGAACTAGGACCAGAACCTGAACCTGCAGAGGAATACGGAATCAAAATCTGGATCAAACCTGAATGTTTAGGAGGAGATTCACACCCGAGGAGAAAGTGTGAAAACAAATAAGGTCAGTTTACTGACTTGGCTGTTAAATGTATTTAAGACTTACAGGATGGATTGATGAGGCCACCTTTTATTAAACTTAGGGGTTGAAATACATCTAAATGATCGTATCGAATCACAGTCATATGACAATAACATTAGTGGGTTTAATGAATATTTGTTATTATATGAATGTGAATGACTGTTTTATTTAAATAGTTATAAAGTACATAGATTTCTATGTTTTGTAATTGTTTTATATGGTCACAGATTAATTCATTTTAATTTATTTTGTGACATTTCTTGGTACATTTTGAGCCATTAATCACTTTGAAAAGATTCATTATATTTTATGAGGAGTTCATACATTATTTAATCTTAATCTACTTCTATTCTCTCTTCTTCCTCCCAGTGACCAGGGTCAAACTGACAATCCACCCGCAGGGGCAAATGATTCCCAGCATGCCTCTCTCACCTCTGAGAGCGCCTCCTGCAGTGCATCCCCGGAGGAGGAGAAGCACCATAATGACAAATTTACAAAATAAAGCAACTGACAAATAAAATTCAAATATTGTGTCAGACTTTATTAATGTGTTTTTTCACCTTGAGTTGGTTGGTTCTTGGTTAAATTGTTCTTTTGCTCTTTTAGTGGGATTTGGCACCCGGGTGATTTTCACAAACTTGATTGATGAGTGTAGCACGAACTAGGGAAGAAGCAATTACGTAGTAAAAAGAAAATCATGTTGTTCCCTACAAATCAACTTTATGTTCTCCCTCGGTTTGTTATGTTCATCAGAATCAATAAATGCAGTTTGGTGAATTCATTTTCTGTCTGGTTATTAAGGATCAAAACACAACATGGCGAAATACATCAAGTTTAAGGATTTTCCGGCCTTCACGGGGGTTTGCAGTCTCAGACCGCTCGTGTTTTAATTGAGCACTCTGAACACTGTGGATGCATCGAAGCATGAGTGTAGACACTGGGGACCCGAACGTTACTAGAACTGGATGGTGGTGGTGCATAAATCAATATTGGTAGAAATGGAGATCAGGCTGCCTGACAAAAGCAGAAAGTGATTCATCATTTCTAGATTTTATTTCTTATGGTGCCGCCAAACTGCTCCATTCAACTCTTCCTGCAGGGCTGTGCTTCTTTGAACCAACCCTCCGTGGAGCTGTGTCAGCACTTCTAATTCAAAGTATTCACATCCAGTGGAGAAGAATGGGTTGAGTCTCTCCTCAGAGACTTTATACTAGAATACAGTGAAGCTGTGTATTGTATTTGGTTTATGTCTACGATAAAACAGATTTTAGTTTTTAGTCATTCATCATCAGCTTTATCTCCATTATAACACGGCATTAAAATTGCTTTTTAAAAATCGCATTATTATGCAGAAACTATAGCAGCTGTCACTGTAAGAGCAAGGCGGCCTCCCAGGACAACCTGCCTGCCTTCCAGCGCAGATATCTGCCGATGTGTTAAACAACCTCATCCTCATATGTGCTGACAGTGTAAAACCTGCAACTGAGGAGGAATGACATTGGATCTACCAGGAGTCAGTCATATGTCTCCGTGCAGCTCGCCTTTCACTTTCAATCTCAAACCAAAGCCTTCATGTCCTCTTGGAGCCACTGTGAGTATCTCTTCAGGCAGCCTGCTCAGATCTTGATCTTTGAGAGAGAACACAACATGTAACTGACCAGATCGTGAGTGTGAAGGCTGCTGAGTTCACTGCTCTAATCCCAGACTGTGCCCCCCCGGGCAGATAAATGTTTAAAAGTCCAAACAATGTGATAATCTGTCTCTCATATTCCCGTCGCATGGAGGGGGGAACCAGAGGTGTGACGTCCAGAGGGATACGCCTGACGGGGAAACGGAGCTGCGCTGGAACGAGGCATGCTGGTGGATGAAAGTGACTCTTCTGGCGACGGGAATAGAATGAATGGAGGAAAAGATTAGGAGGAAGATTCTCATCATAGACAGGCGATGCATTTCCTCCCATTGATCTTTTCTGCCCAAATATCTTGAAGACTTATTTCATCATTATGGGATGAGTGCACGAGAGACCGAGGGAAGAGGAGAGAAGGGAACGGTAATTGGTGAGAGATATTGGATTTCTTCACTGGAAATCCAATTCCTAGTGTTTGATACTTAATAAGCATTTGGCTTCTGCTCGTCTCCCTGCTGCAAAGCCCGTCGCCGGTCGTAATGTTTAAAGTTTAATGTTTAACATAGTTATAATACTGATATCTTGTGTCTTAGCCTGAAAACCAAATAATGATCTTTCCTCCTCTCCTGCTTTGTTTTCCCTCTGTGTCTGTTTCTAATTCATTTTCACCACTTTCAATCCAAGGTTGAACATTTTAAGACCAGTTTAACCTTTATTCATGTATTCTTCCTTTATAGTGAGGTTATTCTGAGTGATGGTCTCCTTTCTGTCAGAAATTAATCACTTCACTCATTTTCTTCCCTCCATCTCTTCTCCTCTCATGTTGTCAAGGCCGTTTCATTGATTGATGCAGTAATTTGCCCTGAGATTGTACTTCGGTCCTCTGGGCGCTATGTGTATTAATTACCATCTAATCATCTGAGGATGTCCTGCCTTCATCGTGCTCCGGAGCAGCGGTTCCAGGCCGATGCTTCACAGCTTCTGTCACAGCCTTAATGCTCTGTCGGAGGGTCGTGGGCCTGTAGGAGACGAGAGAAATGACACGCACAGAGGAAAAGTGGGATTTATTACTGTTCCACGATGATGATCACATTATTAACATCCGGAGGACACACAGAACACACAAGTCTGCTCATGTCAAATTCTGTGTATTGGTCACATGTCCAGTGGATTTTAAATGCTTTGCTTCTTTAGGGTTGAACATGTGTGTTCGTGCATAGCTGAAGCATGTGTCAGCATTTAATCAATAACTCATTCTGTGGTTTCATTTGTACATTTAGTCAACCAGGAGATGGAGGACGGAAAAAGAAAAGCGAGTTCGGTTTTGCAAATATAAAGCAATTAAACACAAGCACCTGAAAGAGCAAGTGCAGGATTTCAGCACTGGTCCCTGGTTAGTGTCCATCCTGTTATCTGTTAGCGTGTTAGTGTTATCTGTTGTCCATGTTACCTTTAATCCTCCAAGCGACGTCTGTTAAGAAGACTGACGGCTGCCTGACAACGTCCTAAACCCTCTTACTCATCCAAGAGCTTTCTTCTTAGCTTAATCAAGAAGCCAAACACATGCACTTAGTTTCTCTTTGCTCGTCTTAGCCATCAGTGGCAGCGTTAAGAGTCTGTAGGCCTGCTATTAAGAATATAATCTTCTATGGATTTTGCAAAGATTTTGTTAGTTACAGAAGCCTAATAAGACAAAATACCCTGCTCAAGTACGAGTCTTGTTACTCTACTTAAACCTTTGCTGGAGAAGATGCAGGGGTGTAGTGGAGGGTATGTGAAGGTTTATGGTTTAACCCTTTACATCAGTCAAAAATCCATCGAAGGTCAAGTAGAACCGGAAACTGGGTTGTTTTAATATCTTTCTACTGAGTCCAACAGCGGCCTCTCCTGGCACGTGTGGTAATAAATCGACGCTGGCGCATTTGACCATGAAAGATGCTATAATAGCAAAAGTATAAAAACAACACATGTAAAACGAGTGTACTAAGAGTACTTCTGTACTTTTACTCTGTTACTCTCAACATGTACCTTTTTTGTTCACATTGAAAAAACATCTGGATGTTTCCTGACGTACTGCGAATGAAACTACAGGGCAAATATGCTGAGAGGCAAAAGACGTATGCAGTTATAAAACACATGTCATCACGTAATCACGCGTGTTCTGGAAAATATGGCTGCACGGGGGAGAAGCTGCCGCAGTGACAGACGAAGGAGCTTTGTAGATGGGGAGTCACTTCTCTTGTCATATTCTAGCATGATTAGAGGGCATATTTTCTGCAGCTTTATTAAATATCAGTTTTGATGTATTTTTCACAGCCTGGCTGAAACTAACCCAAAAGCATTTTCTTTTTCTTACCAGAGACATTTTACCCTCCATGCCTCTTGATGCCTCTCTCTGCCGTGTTTGTGTGTGAGCAGCCTTTCAGCCGGCCTCTGGTTGTCAACTGATTGTAGATAATTACAGCTATTTGACTGCAGCTTTCACAGCCAGTCCATTCTGGAGGCACTTATAGAGGGAGAACATGCCAAGCTGAGATCCTTAACTGCCTCTGCGGATAACTACAGACACAATGGCAGAGTGAATATAAATCATACTGTATATGTGCTGCAGGTGTATTCACACATGAGGCTGCCCTGTATGGATCCACTGAAAACGTTAGTATTTAAGCAGCAGAGGTGAGCATTGATCTGTTATCTGATTCTTCTTTTTGTAAAGGTCAAACTAAGGGAGAAACATCAATGACAACGATGTTGTCCTCCGACACATTAGTGCTACAAAACTGTCCTTTTTCAGATCCCAAGACTTTCCTTTCATAACACATGTTGTTTAAAGTGTTTCCAATGCAAATAAAATGCCTTTATGAATATATTCATTTTAAACTGAGGAGTTAATTATCATAATGTGGTGGCAGTCTCAGTGGACACTGATCTCTTCCCCAGTTTAGGTTTTAAGGGATCGGTCTGTTCTCTCACATATTACGAGCCTAATCCTGGTTATGAAGAAATGTAATTGTTCCCGAGCTGTCGTACATTAGTTACATGCCTCTCGGTTCAGTGCTATATCCAGAACAGAAGAAATGAGTCAGACTCTTTATGATGACAGCTCTCCCCATCTTTCTCCGTCTCCCTCGCTTGTCTCCCACTGCCTGCCTGACACTTTTTCTCTTCCTCTTCTTTTACTTATACGCTCGTTGTCTTATGCATCCCCCCCCCCCAACCTCGTCCCCTGCTTACATAAGCTGCGTTATGTGCAGCGACAGTGGGGACGTGAGGACTCATCACAGCCCGAGCTCAACCAGAACCCCCTTCTGCCTGTCTCCTTGTTTCTTAGGAGCCATGACAGCTGCACGCTTGACCACAGGCAAGTAGAAAAAGGATAACATACATGGCCCATCTCTCTCCAACATACGCACGGCACGGTGGCAAAGTGGTTAAGATCACTGTTAAGATCACTGCCTCACAGTAAGAAGGTACTGGGTTCGATTCCCGGTCTCGGAAGGTGCTGGGTTCGTTTCCCAGTATGACCTGTGGGAGTTTGCATGTTCTCCCCGTGGCCGCGTGGGTTTCCTCCGGGCACTCCGGTTTCCTCCCATCTCCCAAAACATGCAGTGTGAATGAGTATGAATGAGTATGACTGTGAGTGAATGCTTGGTGTTGGTCAGAGGGGCCGTTGCGCACACATTGGTTGCCACGCTTCTGTCAGTCTGCCCCAGGGCAGCTGTACTACAATGTAGTTACCATCACCGGTATATATGGGTGATAGGGTGTAAATGTGATTGTAAAGCGCTTTGAGTACTTAGAAAAGCGCTATACAAGTGTAAGGATTATTATTATTATTATTAT
>CAAKHC010010811.1:53829-64508 GCA_901007825.1 Macroramphosus scolopax
TGTCAGTCTGCCCCAGGGCAGCTGTACTACAATGTAGTTACCATCACCGGTATATATGGGTGATAGGGTGTAAATGTGATTGTAAAGCGCTTTGAGTACTTAGAAAAGCGCTATACAAGTGTAAGGATTATTATTATTATTATTATTATACGCACTCCTCACGGAGTCTATCCTGCCACTTGACCCCTCCTCCCTCCATCCCAACAAAAGGAAACTGCTTCACTTTGTTGGGATTGAGATTTATAATTCAAAAACACATAGTGATCTTTGAGTCAACACTCACAAATGAAGGGGGCATGAAATCCAGCTGAATGGCACAAGAATAAGAAGGTGGACTTTAAGGCCCCAATATCAAATTACAATGTGTAATGTCAGGGTCTTACTAATTGGGGGGAATCTGAGTGATAATTATCACTCAGCTCAGGAGATCCCCTCTGCTATTTTCTTTTTTTTAGGTTCAACTATGTTTCTTCAGCCTGCAACTTCATGACTTGAGACTACAGATCAGCAGTAAGCTCCCTTGTTTAAGAGTGCAAGCCAGGTTCAACCTCTTTAACTTTGACTTTGATTTTTCACTTTCCTGGACGCGGCGTAAAAGTGTGGCGCACCCCCCTTGGAAATAATAGACTATGTCATGTTGGTACGTTGTGAGTGAAAGCCCCATAAGGCTAAGCCCAGCTGCCCCGCAGTGGAAACTATTTTCAGCTGCTTGTATCTGTGATCTCATTCTTTGGGTCAGTACCCAGAGCTCGTAAAAATATGTACGGGTTTAATTCAAATCAATCTGCCCGTCGAACTCCTTCTCTAAAAAGGAACTTGAACTCCTTAACTTGGGGAAGCAGCAGACTTCCAACCCGGAGGGACCAATCCAGCATGATTAGGCTTCCAACATAGAGCTGCTGACTCCTCTTGAATGCTTCACACTCTCACAGTCTAACGAGGTTGGCAAAACCACATTACCTCTGAAATGCGTAGAACTTATCCAGAGTTCCCCAAATTCTACACTCTCCTCCCCCTGGCTGCACCTTAAGATTCTGTCCATGTATATCATGACTCATCATCACTGCACTTATATAGGGAGCCTCTGTAACATACATGATTCCTTCTCCAGGTCCCCAAAAACTTATAGACTGGATGAGCAAACTCCCCTCCAGAGACACTGCAAATGAAAAGAGCTGGTCCACTGTGACATGGTGAGGTGGGGATCTCCATTGTTCCTCCTGAATCTACGGTCGACACTTGGCCGGAGCAACCGCTCCATCACCCTGGCGTAAGCTCCCTCCTGGAGGCTGAACATTATAATCAATAATTAGAGTCCATCCTTTCGTTGACTCTCTGCCAAATGCTCCACGTTAAATGTCCTGCACTTGTGCGTTTGAGTTAATGAGGTGTGTCCGGCAGAGCTCTCCGTCACATGGCCCAACTCACCACTAGGTGGTGATCAGTTGACAGCTTGTAACAAGTCAGAGATTTCCGCATAGTGACACATCGTCACGAGGAGACAACCATCTCTAGGAGTTTGGTTCCAGAGCCGTCGCTGTGTGCTTGTGAGCCCAGCTGTATCACATTGGTACCACTCCCCCTCCTGCACTAAATCTGGATTGTTCTGGGTCACCCCCCTGGTCTGGATCTGGGTGGATGCCTTGTCTCCTTCTTACGCACTCCCGACACAACCAACTAATCCGTGCAATGTGGTTTGTAATGTGGTTTGATCCAATTTGATTGACAGCGACCTGGCAACACAAGCAAACAATGTCACTTGATGTCAGTGTAAATATTGACAGAATCCGATGTCTGATATAAGGGCCATGAAATGAGGCAGTCAGAGGAAAAGCGGGAGATGGAGGAACGTTGGAGTGAAAGATGACAGTAAGTATACGACTATTGAACTGAACCGTGCGTCTGGTCTCCTTCAGGGTCGTATTGCCCTGCAGATACAGACACACTCGCACGCTGACAAATGGGAAGAGCCTTGTCGTTTGTTTATCTCACCACTGCAGGCACACAGACGAACCCATTTGATTTCACATGCAGGTTCAGATGTGATTGCACACTGTACATTCGCTGGCAGATGATGATTTCTTATCGCCTGTTTGTTTGAGTGCGTATGCAGATTGCAATATGTGAATGCAGCGATGACAGTTTTCGGTAAATCACTGGACCCAGCGGTAATTTTTTAAACATACAGAGAACAATGATGCTTTCAGACCAATTATAAATGAAATAGGAAGGATTCGCTGCAGCCTCCTTTGATTCATTCCCCTCGGGCTGTTTACATTGTTGTGAGTCTGGAATGCCTTCGCAGAGCATCTAGACATTTTACTGATCATGTATTCTTGAGTGCTCTGAGTTGTGCGTCTGTTAACGTATATTCTACATTTACAGTAATGCAGAGACCAAAAATAACCTTCAATGTGCAATCCATACGGGAAAGGGGGGGATTGGTGACAAGCTGCTTATAGCACAAATGCTGGTGTGCTGTATACATAACACAATGACTGTTTGACTGTGTACTTTCAGCCGTGGATAAGAGGGTGATCAATGTATGCCTCATAATAATAGTCAAACACGGATTCCATTTCAGCCGTGCGTAGGAGTGCGACTCCAGGTGCCAAAATAAAATAGGATTACCATTCATTTTCCCGGTGCAGTTAGGGTGCAGTAATTAACGCCAAATGGGCCCCATTTGTCAATGTTTCTCTTCTCTATGCATGAAATGCCACGATGCTTGACCAAGCACTTGTTACATTCGCAATACATGCCCAAACTGAATGTAAACAGAACTAAGACTTTGCACAAGTGATACCCAAACTATCCACCTTTCTGCAGATATGTTGCATTATAAAATGAAAAGAGAGAGAGAGAAAGAGAGACTCCTGCACTGTGTATGTGCTCACGTTAACAATGAGGCCGGCATCAGCTGAGGCTCACTGTGCTGCTACAGCCCTGGTCTCAGGTGTTTGGTGATCATGCCAGGCAAAAGCTACCCAGGCTGCATCAGCACACATCATCTATCCCCTTCAGCCTCATTCTCCGCAGGGAGATTGTGCTCTCATCACTCTACCCCCTCCATCAGCGGCGGTGATTGGCTTATTATCAGATGTCCTGCACGGACGAAGAATGGGCCATGCATCACTGCGCACATCTTTGCTTCCACATACACACATTTATGAGCCCCTGTGCACACGCACACAGAATACACAAATACGCATCAAGGCACCTAAAAGAATAACACCTCTTTATGTCTTTGCCTGGTGTGTTTGTGTTGTCTGTGTGAGTTGTAATAGCCTGGTGGCACAGAGACATTATTCCGGCACACACTCACTTAAACACATTGGCTTACCTATGGAGAGAAAGACAAGAGTGTCTCAAATATAATGGACAAAAAATAACGAATGCTGCTGCTCAACACAAAACCTGATACTTGTCATAATTAGAGAAGTTTTGACAGCAAATACAATATAAAAAGCTGCACTCCATTAATCCAAAATGTGACAGTTGGTTTCACCAACCAAAGGCTTTAACAAAAGATGCTCTTCAGCTTCTTTATGGCGAGTGTAGAATCATCTGTTGGTCACTCAGATACAACAAAGTACATCGTGAAACAGTTGCCGTGTTTGTACACTCGCTATTGCTCCTCAAAGAACACATGTGATGTGTGATACTTAAATACTGGAATACCTTTTTACAGTTCTGTGTGTTATTGAGGAACTACAAGCCTCTCCATACAATCTTTGGTATCTCAGACACACATGCCATAACTGTGTACCGACTGGCTGCAGAGGTTATTTAAAGTGCACAGAGGCTACAATGCTGCATTACATCAAATATTCAGATACACATTGTGCCAGCTGTTTCCAACTGTCTCTGTTTGTGGAAGGTATGCTGGTCATAGGCTTACTGGCTCGGGGATAAGTCTTCTACTTCATGTATTTACAGCAAATCACCAGTACAGTGGAATAAACCAAGGTTTAAGAGTCAGTGACTGTAGTGTCAGCCATGCTTTTCACTGAATGCATCTGCAACCAAGCGTGGCTCTGCGGTAGTTGACTGTATTGTGCTGGAATAATCTGTGTTTCAAGCCTGGTTTGACTCCAGTTTTGGAGCAAGGACAGAGGAGGAAAGTGATGAATTTCTCCACGTTAGATTGAACGAGTGAGACAACCACATGTGTGTATCTAAGTATTTGTGAAAGGCAGAAACAGAGCATGTATGTGGCTGTGTTGTGTTTCTCAGACTGAGGTGAACAGAGATAACACCGAAAAGCCTCGAAAGTCTCCCACCTTCCTTCTCCCTGATCCTCTTTACACAATCCCTTCATATTCCGGCCCCTCTCCGCCTTCATGTCTTCAAGTGCAACCAATTTGATACTATGTTTCTACCGAAGCCTGCATTTGCATTCACTTTCACCCACTCACTTGTCAATCCTCCTCTGCTGCATGCTTTATATATTCTCATTTAGACCGACCACTTTCAGACCTGCTAATCTCTCTGTCTGCTACTCCGACAACCACCTTACACTTTCCACCTTTCCATGATCTTCTCCTCTTTCTCTGCTGATTTCCCTCTGCTCCTTCTCTTAACCCTTTTTAGCTGTGAAACACACAAGTGCTTAAACATCGTAAACTGTACTATTTTGCTGAAGCGTCGGGCAGCTTGACAATGTGTGATGTTGTGTGTGTGTTTCAAAGACTGTCAGGGGAGTTGCGAGTTGTACCAGTGGTGATTAATGTGCCTTCTATTCTCCCGTCATGCAGATCGGACATCCACTGAGGAACGAGGCAGCGCAAGGACAGGAAGTGGGGCAGCAGCAAAGGGGACATCTGTTAATGAAGGAAGATGAAATGAGAAGATGTATCCATGTTGGATAAGACACAACTTAGTAACAATCAGCAGTGGGAACTTTTGGTCCCTGCACAATCTGTCTGGCATGTGTGGGTAGAAGAAACTAAAACACAAGTCCGACTGGAGTGCCCATGAGCAAGACTCTTATGGGTCATGCAACTATGTTCATTGTATTACATTGTTACTGTTGACAAGTCAAGACGAGGGAAGCGTATGTCAGTGCTTCCAAGCTTTAACCACCGATGAGATCATGAGGTGGATTTTATTCGGAAGGCACAAATAAACAATGTTCTGTCAATCGTTACGTCAGTAAGAATGTCAGCTCAGACTCTCCTATGTGTTGTTATGTTGGTACGGAGGATACGGAACAAACTTACGGGCAAGTTCAAGTCAAGCGATTGATGAAAGAGAGTTTGCACTCTGCCCTCCATTTCTGGATGGACGCTTTCAAGAATTGATCTCGGCCGGCTGTATGTGTATGAGGTGTGATAAGAACGTTCGGAGAAATAATTGCAATTTTGCCATCATGGAGGACTTAGCCCGACCCCGGGTCACATTCTGCCTGTTAGGACCACAGAGCAGGTGGATGGAGGGAGATATAGACAAGGAAGTTAATTAAAATTCTCCCTCTCTGCCACTTCTCTTTCTATGCATATATAACTACTCAGTGCTGATGACCACGGGGTTGAGAGCCGCAATACTGTGTGGAGTGCAGAGGATGAAAGGTTAGAGTAGAAAGGACGGATGTACGGGCAGAGAGAGAGGCAGAGAGAGAGAGGTAGCAGAGTGATTAAGGTTAAAGATTAATAGCTGCCTGGTTCTTTGCTGACAGGCTACTGAATGTAGTTACATCCACAGCTACCAGTCGAGTGTATGTGTGTCCAACCCATGAATACTGAATACTCATGTTATAATGTAGTTATAGTTAGTTAGACTACCGAGGAGCCTTTCTATGTGTAAGAAAGTGAGCATGTTGACTCCAGACTGGAGACCATCAGCATGTGCTATTGTGTGTCTGCGACCTCTCACACAGGTGGAGTGTACCTAATGTCGATACCTCACAATGTAATTTCACTTGGTTCCTGCTAGATGAAATTCATTCTATTGTGCACACAAGCACTGTTGATCACACTTCAGTGTTGTTGTGATACAGCAAAAACCTTTTTCCGTGTGACTCCAAAATACTGTGCTTTCATCTCAGTGTGAGAATGGACCAAGAAGAGGTTTTTCACGGCAGATGAGGAGGTTGTATGTGTGTGTATGTGAGTGCTTTCATTGGGTTTTTTAATCAGGGCGTCACGCTCTCAGTTCCAATTAGGTACAGCAGGCAGGGCTCTCCAGCCGGCTGCTTCCGAACAACAACAGCCTCTAAAAAGCAGATGATGCTTCGACACTCACAGACTCAAATAAAATCAACAACTCTCCCTCGCTCTTCTTTTCCTCCTCTAAACATCTGCGGTCCAAATCGAGTCAATGCTGAAATAAAATAAAACTGCACGATGAAAGGAAGGCGAGTGCCGCCTCAGGTAAATGTGTCGTGAAAGAAACAAACAATAGAATGTAATATTAGCAGCAACATATATGATTCAGTGCCTTGTCCTCTGGCTTTCCACCTGTCACAAGCCATTTTCAAAGATCCTCAGATGCAAGGCAAAGACGCACACGCATTCGCATACGCACACGCACACGCACACGCACTCACGAACACACACAGCAAAGATGCATGTTCCCAATAATCTTTTTTTAATATTTATGCGTCACTAAATGATCCTCTCTCTTCATTCCACATGTCAAAAGACATTATTCATGTTGGTCCCCATTAATTGACTCATCTCTCTTTCATTTCATCTCCAGCCAGCGTGTATAATGACTCATCCTCAGGCACTCCCACATCCATCTATTGGAGACTTTGTATGTGGACGGGAAAAGGAGAACAAGCATGATGGAAACGTGCACAAACGAATTTGCTTCATGTTTATCCTCTTTGGTTATTTTATGAATAGAATGATGAAGTTTAAATTACGGGGGGGGGAAACAACAGTGATTTTCTTGGTGTGCCAGCAGCTTTCCATCTATTGAAGTTGGTGAAATGTGAAAGTGTCTCTGACAACAGGAACGGCTCTATTGTCTTCACAGGATGATGAAAGTCATACGTAAAATTCGGCACTAGACACACATGAGCCCCCACACAGCACGATCTCTCTAGTTGTAACATATCCAACTCGCCTCGGGCACCAAACCAGCCAGAACTGCAACCGTCAGCCGACACTCTTAACATGTGAAAAGAGCGGCGACTCAACATGTAGTGGACTCGCTAGATTGTTCAAAAGGATTATGAACAAGGGAATGTGAAAGGTTGGCAATCCACACAGCAGAAAACCATTCATGAAGTCACTATCCAGAGCTGAGGAGAGAGATGTGAAAGGTGAGACGGACACTGGATTCATTCACCTGCAGCTCCACACGTCCTACTGATGATCTAAACAGGCAGTGGCCTCAAGGTATTTTTGTAGTAGTCAGGTGTTAATTATGGTATAAAAGCATCTCTTGGTCTGCTAGCTGACCCTGTTTTTGAGCTGATATTACGGAGTTTGAGAGCGAGGGCCTTCAAGTCCCTGCAGGACTCCTGACCATCACAGTCGATACTAAAGCCAAGCTTTTTCTTCTCTGAGAATAACAGAGCTTTTAATGTGTTAGAGGTGAAACAATTCCTGACCTAGATTTTATCATTAATTCATCACTTGTTGGACCTGCTGGAGGAGGAGAAGAGAACAAAAGGAAATGTCATCATTTTTGACCAGCTATTTCAGTTTTGGTATAATTGTTTAATCGGACTACATTTGTGGTGAATGTATCTTGATTTAAGATTATATATACACAAGAGCATTTTGAGAAACTGTTAGGACATTTTACAGTCATGCTTAAGATTTCTGCATACCAAATAATATGATTTATCAGATCTTTGCTGTCCAAACTAAAAGATGGTTCAAAAAGGCTAAACTGAGGCTTCAATCAAGCACACACTGTACACTCGCTGTCTTGGTGGAGGTCTACTCAGAAGAGATAACTGATTACACCTGTGTGGGTGTACCAGGGGCCTGTTTTACAGAGCAGGTTTAACAAACTCTCAGTGTAAACCTGAACTCTAGGTTGATTAACTTGGAGCTGTAAAACTCATTAGTTCCTTCAAGTTAATTAAATCCTAAGTGAAGCTTGTGGATGAGGAGATAAAAAGCCCTCATCAATGGAATGCAGATAAAACGATTAATCACGGCTGCGGGGCAAAAAAAAGAGTCTTGATACTGTTACTTGCAGGAAATATTGATGAAATCATATGCAGATTATTAGCATAAGAAAAAAAGCACTAATGTAGCAGCAGAAAATGAGTGTGAGAGCTGCGATGGCTGGAAACTACTAACCAACATACAGAGTCAATGCAGAAATATCAATCGGGAAAAAAGCTTTAATTTAAGCAGAATAGTAATTAGTTGCAGTGGCTGTATTATGAAGTACCTTTCATTTGGTGTGCTTGGCTATTATTTAGGCCCACCTTCATATTAACACCGTGGAAAGACTTCCTATTTACATAATCTCATCTGCTGAAGGAGCCCTGATAGGAATGCGAGTGCCATCTGTGCAGCCAATGACACCTGGAAGCCCTGAAATATGACCTATCAAATTAACTGATTAGTGCTTCCAGTCTCAAGGATTCATACTAAATACGTTATTGCTTAGACTGCACCTGCAATTCAGTGGAGTTTTTCTCTGATGGGTCTTGTGGGTTTGTGACTGGAATACCAGAAGTGTGGAGTAACCCTTTCAGTGCAAGAGTCACAGTTGCTGATGTTAGCAGCTAGATGCTAACCGTGTAGCCTCCTGCTGTTCCAGCCAAAAGTGTTCGGACGTGAGAAGAAACATAAAGCTCAGTAGAGCAGAGAGAAGCTGGTGATGGTCAGGTGATAATTCTCTGAGGGTTTATAAATACATCACCCATTGTCATCATTACATTACCTTGTTATAAGCATATCGATTATAAACACTTTAAAGGTCCTATGTGTAATATTTCTGCTTAAAATAAAAAAAATAAAATAAATTTATTTCATGTCAGACATCTATGAATTGTGTCGCAGAGATGTACTGAAGTTAGCATGACAGTGTGCTAAATTAGCATTCCATTGTTTCTTGGACAAACCAAACTTCTGGTCCTATACTGCCCCATATTATATGACAATTAGCCGATACTTGAACATAAAACCTGACAGTGTTTAATCTGAACAAGCTAGTGTTTCATATCTTATTCAGGTCCTCAAAGTTGTCGCTTTAAGTCACTACCCTCATCCTTCAGCCGTAGTGGACATTTATTAACAGCGTTTTCTTCAAATAATGATTAATTAAGTTATTAATTTACCACTTTTTGATTCCTGAGTAAACACAAAACATCAGCTACATATAAAATACATTCAATTGGTGGAAACTACAGGCAATCAATTAAAAAAACACAATGTAAATGATCAATAATAAAACATGGAAAAGTACAGCTCATTGCCTTCAGACAACTTCAGACTATTCAGGGCAAAACAATCAGACTCGGGGCTCTGGGAGCCGGGTGGTCTTGGGTCGAAGAATAAAGACAGGTGGGGTAACTGGTATTTAGGCCACGGTCTAGTTTAGCTCTACGTGATTGTGAAACAGATGTAAATGAGCTTTTAAGCTGCAGCTAGTGAGGCGACATTCTCTTGAGCTACCTCATTTATACCCCTCATCCTCTCCTAAGCTGCGCACCAGACAGACTTTGGAGGCATGTGCCTAAGTTTTTGGAGGTGGGGGACTCATTTGGGGCTGTGACCCAGATGCCCTGATCTTCTGTCCATTATGCCTCTGTTTCAGGCCTGAAATACATTCATCTCCCAGAAGCTGTTCCCATCACAGTCTGGGCTCCCTTCTGACTCAGAGCCCTCTGGTCTGCAGTGGCATGATAACGGAAACATTTCTTCTCTATCAGGCTGCGAGCGCTTCTCCCCTCATTGTAAAAAAAAAAAAAAAAATAGCATCAGGCGGGGATTATTAAAAATTGATTTTTGATGTCTGGAAATGCGTTTAGCATCTGTAATTGCACTGTCACACCTGACTGTGTTTGGTCAACGTGAAGCTAGTGGCTGTTGGATTACAGTTGCCATGGTTTCTTCTGTTTTGATCGTTCTTATATAATGTTATTGGTGGCAGGTTGCTGTGAAAAATGAGCACGCACACACACACACACACACACACACACACACACACACACACACACGCTCGCAGTTTGTGTCGGTAAATGTTGCTAACCACCCCCACATCCTTGTCCTTCCTCGAAGAGAGCAGCCTGAGGACAAACAACAGCTCCTCTCACATCAACTTGCTCTCTCTTATACTCATCACAACCACTCTCTCTCTCTGGTTCTTTCCTTCTCCCTCCTTTGCTCTTCTTTCAGCTTTATTGTCACCGCCCCCCCCCCCCCCCCCCCCCCCCCCCCCCGCCCCAATTTCCCCTCGATCCACTTCATCTCTCTTCAGTCAAAACTGTATTGATTTTCGTGGACCAATGCTGTCATATCTCCATATCTCTTAATTCACACTCCATCTCTCTCCACCTTGCAGGGTTGTTTCCATTTTCATACACAGGCGCACACACACACACACACACACACACACACACACACACACACACACACACACACACACACACACACACTCTCTCTCTCTCTCTCTCTCTCTCTCTCTCTCTCTCTCTCTCTCTCTCTCTCTCTCTCTCTCTCTCTCTCTCTCTCTCTCTCTGATAGGTGTGAGTTAACCTATTT
>CAAKHC010010811.1:78427-89575 GCA_901007825.1 Macroramphosus scolopax
AAGATCTTGTGTTTCTCAGAATTCATTAAATGTTGATGTGGGTCCTGTGTGGCTCTGCTCACCTGCGCTCAGCGTCCCTCCGGTATTAATGCAGGTCAATGACATTGCCCTTTATGTGTGTGTGTGTGTGTGTGTGTGTGTGTGTGTGTGTGTGTGTGTGTGTGTGTGTGTGTGTGTGTGTGTGTGTCTGTGTGTCTGTGTGTGTGTGTAACGGCACCCTTGGCCATATCTGCTAATTGTGAATTTAATGTTAATGCCGCTTATATTATTACCTAATAGATTTAATAGCGCAACTTAATTATTGGCCACACGCACAATGCAGTGTGTCTACTTTCTTGTCTCGACCTTTCTACCTCTCTCTCTCTTTTTCTTCCCTCCTCCTGTGTCTGTGTCCTGTGTGTGTATGTGAGAGAAACAGTGAACGCTTATTTTGATGCTGCTGTGTTTCAAATTGATGTCATGGCCTACTGTATTTTGAAATTTCATTATACAGAAGTCTCAAAATTGCTGTTAGCTTTTTAAGTGATGTCCTGTAGAGTGTCCGTGTGTGCGTATGTGTGTGTTACTATCTAATGCCATCTGTGGAACAGATTCTTGAGGCAGAGGGGACATTATTCATTAACTTTAACCACATGACTCCTAGGCAAGAGCACAATCGAATCGCTGGTTGGTGGTTGTGTGTGTGTGTCTGTCAGGTTTGCTCTTTACCCACATAAGGTCAATCAGTCTCACTTGTACGCCTCGTTTTTCTCCTCTCCTCTTTCTCTCTCCGTCGCTCTCTTTCGCTCTTTCATGTGTGATTCTCAGTAGATGAACAGCTTTCTGATCCGTAAAGACTCTGTTAATGAAAGCTGTTTTGCTATTGATTTCTCCTCTGATCCCTCAGTTTGTTCAGGCACAATACAACCCGTGTTTTCCTGCAACGTCGAGAGGAGGGCTCAGCTGAGAGCCTTGACAGAGAGAGAGCTGCCCCCGGTCTTGCAAATTAGATTTTAATGAGTCAAGTATTATTTCTTGAGCACTGCTCACTGTTTCCGAAAAAAATCAAACCACGACGACGTGCATGAAATATTGAGGGTGAAGAAATAGCTGGTCTTCTATCTAAGATGAATTTTACATCATCACGGTGAGCCTGTGTTTATTTTGCATTGAAAGAATATCAAAGATTTTCATTGCAAGTTGTTTGTAATATGTTTTGGTGTCTGTAGATGGACAGATTTTCTCTAAAGTCCTTCAGCACTGACCTATTCTGTGTGTGTGCACACACACACACACACACACACACACACACACACACAAATACACACATTTTGCTCTGAGGGACCACAGATTCAGACATTATTTCTGCCTCGCTGCTACACAAACAGGCTTGCACAAGCCTGGGGACTGTTCACCACACAAACACACACACGTATACACACACACACGTCCACAGAGCACACATGTGTGTCACCCTCCCTGCAGGACTGGAGCCATTTGGAAGTCACTTGAGGAGGCCAGCACATATGTGACGCTTTGTCCTTTGTATGTGTCACTTATAGTGAGGCGGCGGACAGCTGAGTCACTGTGTGAATGTATACAGTACCTGCTCGAGCTATTGGAGAGCTAAAGGTTAGCCGCCTCTTTGAAATGAAATCATTCTTTCCTTGGCTCCTCTCCTCATTTGTACAACAAACGTGTCCTGAATCATGTGCTCCATTGCGTGTTGACCTCTGTTTTCTTTTACCGATTTCAAATTAGTCAGAGCCGTTTAGCAAGGCACTCTGGGTAATTTTTTAAATCGAAATTTCAAAACAAATCTCGGAGGGTCTGCGTCAACAGGGAGACTATCCTGGGCCACTCTTAAGGTAAAACAGAGACGGCGAGGACGGCTGCAGCTGCTTCTCTGCATATTAAAGTGCACATTGACAAACATAACAATAGTGAGTGAGCATGACCAGACAGAAACAGTTCATTAGCTTATGTTCTTGCGTGACAGACTGTGTTTCGTGCTGTGTCCCCTGACTCAGTTTGTTTCAGCTGCTTGTTAAAGCAACTGTCATTTGTTTAGAGAGGACAAAAGCCATTGGCAAGTAGCTTTTTCTTCCAGCCTGTCCTTCTGTAGATAATTAGGTAGCTTGCTTTCTGCAAACTACTCATAAACTTCCGCGTCTCATTCACTCAGCTCAGCTTTGGTTTCCCTCGCGGGCTGTCACCTCTGCTCACCGCTGATCCCAGGTTAATACACCGTGTCAGCCTTCATGTGTGTGGATTTTCAAGTAGAGGTTACTTCCACGTGTTTTATCTTTACCTCGATCTCCAGTCTCACTTCCTGGTTCAAACTTTCCAGCCCTCACAGCCGGACCTGAGCCCTTGGCCGGCCCTCCATCCATCCATCTCCCCCCCACTCTCATTTCTCCTTTCTTTTGAACACTCAGTCATGAATTTATTATGTGAATCAAAATAGAGCAATGACTCTTTGTCCCCTTCCCTGCATGTCACTGGTCTGGAATGAATAATTCAGCTACTGTGGATGAAATTAGGATCAGAATGAAAAAGGAATTATTTTGAAGTCACACTATTCAAGCTATTTTCAAGCAGCTCTCCCTCTCTCTTCTCTGTCTCCTCTTGCTTTCTGTCCTTCCTCCCACCAGTTCACCTCCTAAACCTTGAAGATGGAAAAGATTCTTCTCTGTCTTCTCCGTCCTCGGGAAGGATCGCATAAGCAGGATAGGACTGATGGTGGATGACAGTCTTAATCTGCCTGCTTGCTCTTTTGTATCTATATATTTGGGGGGTGTTTGCATTCGTCTGTGTGTGTTTGTGTGCGCACATCTGCGGTCTTTTCAGCGTGTTTGTTGATAGGTTCGTGCATCCTCCAGTACCAGCCCTCAAGGTTGTCATGGTGATTACGAATGACTTTGATGGCATAACATTCAACAGACAGTTTATTTCACCAGCTTTCTCCCTCAAAGAAACCCATTGATTTCATAATGGAGTACTTCCCGTCTCACTCTGGTTCACTTGCATTCGACGTTCGGTATTTCGGGAATGACAGTGATTTGAATGCCCTCACTTCCACAGGCTCTGAGTTAGTGTTTTATGATAGTTTAAGAGGAGGAAAATCACAGCGGGGAGGCGAACATGCTTCCCGCTGCACATGAGCCACCTACACGTACATACATGATCTCCACGTAGACAGATGCACAGACACACAACTGCTGCCTGCGCATAAGGTCAATCATGCGCTCGGATACACACACATAGATGCAGATGCACACTTGGATGATTATTCTCGGCCTCCTGGGGCATCATTGAAACTTTTCAGCCGTGACCTCGCTAAGAGGGAGAGAGGGAACGAGATGAGCATTAGAGGGAGCGAAAATGAGAGATTGAGAGAGTCCTTGAATTTTAACCGGATGTTCCCCGAGGAGAACTCCCATCATCGCTGTGTGTCTTCAATGCCAGAGTCCCACAGCTTCCTTTAGGAGCTCAAGGACCCTGACTGCTCTAATATTCTCTCAGGGGTTCCCGCCTGCCAACACTTACTTTATAGCTACTTTTCAGGACGGAAAATAATTTGATAAATCAGCAGCAGAGGATTTCTCTTATCCGGTTTATTGCTGGATAATGACGTTCCTACAGCCATCACTAATTGTTTCAGACCAGAGGATGTACCAGAGAATACATTTAAATATCTGTTATCAGTAATGTGATCTGGGTTCCAGCTACATTACCTTATGATAGTATGTGTTTGAAAGGAAAATTGAGGTCTATTGCAGCTTGTTTTGTCTTGTTCTTGAATGGGACGTTACACTGATCAGATGCACCAGTAGGTTTAAGAGGCTGTAATCACACATTTTATTTATATGAGGTTCAGAATGCTGGTATCATCCAATTAGAAGAATGTCTTAAACTAGTGTCGTGGCTATTCCCCGTAAAATAAATGAGTCCAAGAGGCAGCGTTTGTCCATCAGAGGTTTTAATACAGTTGGCTTTTATGCATAGAAGCACTTCAGAGCGTGAGGTGACAACGGAGAGTTTTATAGTCACTGTATGACTTGTAAAGTTTCTCCCTCTACAGCATCAATTAAAACATGTCTGATGAATCCCAATCAAAGCTCATTTCGTAACCGAATCATCCGATCAAAACGACAGCGGGTTTTATAATTCAAGGGATCTAAACGCCAGTTTCAACTGGGTCAAAGTTTCCCTGTTCACAGGCACAGGAGGAGTGATGGAAATAATGAAGCAACACCAGTACAAATATACATCACATTACAAATCTAACAGTAAAAGTATACATTCAACATCTGCACATTGGCTGTGAAGTGTGATGGTTAGTTAACTTCCTCTGGTCCAGCTGCTGCTCTCTTGTTGGGTGAAGAGATCCAGAGGAAGACTGGAGTAGATGTGCAGTGGGTGTTCAATGCCAATTGTTAATCAATTGCGGCAAGTCGTTCCAACATCAGAGTCTTGAATTGTACACAAATTGCCATTTCGTATCCATTGATGAATGTCTTTATATTCATAACATTTTTTTTTAAGAGGAGAGAGAAATCAATAGCAAAACAGCTTTTCATTAACAGAGTCTTCACGGATCAGAAAGCTGTTCATCCACTGAGGATCACACAGGAGCGGAAGGGAGCGACGGAGGGAAAGAGGAGAGAATTATTAAAATCAATAGAACATGCGATGAGATGACAATGTCAATTAATGCATTTGTACCTTTTCCTGACATCTCATACCGGATCGTGTAAGGCAACATATTATTCATTCTTGCCCCAGCTGAACCTGGAACAGTGTATCAACCATTAGGAGAGAGAGAGGCCAAAGCTTCCAGACCCAGGTTGTATGACACTGATATTTCCCTTTCATGTCAGTGTGTGCATGGATGCCCTTGCATTGAAGAGCAGACATGGGTTAGCAAATAACGGCTGTCACAGCGCTGCTCCTCCACACAGTGTTGATAACATCAGTCTGCTGTCAATCAGAAACTCTCCAACACCAGGCCAACCGTTTATCCCCCACGGCACTTTCTACACTCTCTTCCTCTGGCTCATCCTCTTTAAATCTCCTCCTGCCTACTTTCTCTTTTTTTTCATTATGTTACCTTCTTCTCACTCCTCCAGCATCCCTTATTTGTTCAACCGCTTTTATGACCTTTCTATAAACTTCATCCCTTGTGATCCCTCTGCTCTTCCTCCTCCTCCTCCTCCTCCTCCTCCTCCTCTTCTTAGTGATCTGTTTCTTTTCACCATCTTGCTCTGCTGTGTTTACAAAGCCTTCCCAGCTATATGCGTGTGTGTGTGTGTGTGTGTGTGTGTGTGTGTGTGTGTGTGTGTGTGTGTGTGTGTGTGTGTGTGTGTGTGTGTGTGTGTGTGTGTGTGTGTGTGTGTGTGTGTGTGTGTGTGTGTGTGTGTGTGTGTGTGTCCTCTGGGATCTCTGGTGAGAAAAGACTCCTGGAGAGGTGATCCTCACCTTACGTCCTTTGAAGGACCATATTATTACACACACAACGCTGAGGAGCACGTACACACACTCTGCTGGTGTTGTACAACCACAAGCTGAACGGCATTATCAGTTCTTAGGGATTTTCGCCCTTTGTTTCCTCAGTACAAAGGATTCCGCTCTCCGTCTCCCCGTCCTCGGCTACACCATTGTCACCCTCCATTTCTCTCCTCTCCCCACGTCATCTATTCCCATTTTTATGTGCCTTTACCTCCATTTCAGTGACATTCTCCTCTCCTCTGTCTACCCTTTCATCCCCACGTCTGAAACGGTAGCGACAGCTCCTATTGGTTCTGCCGACTGAATCAGAGAAACAGTCAGCCAATAAGCTTTCGGGCTAACAGGGTCACTGTCATCCATGAAGCTGTGCAATTACTCCCCTTCGACATCCCTGCCATGTTTGCATATCCTATGCATTCCTCTTTCCTTGAGCCAACACTGCATATTTCCACAAATAATCTCTTTGGCTATATGATTCATTCAAACAGATTGACTTGTTTCTCCGGTGGCTTTAACTGTCGCGTTGATGCATTTTCTAAATGTATCCTGCATTAATTTTAGCCAAGGTGTCATTATTTTTAAAGGGAGTGTGATTTCACATTCGTTTGCAAATCCCTTTTATGCATTCAGGTCAAAGCAGCACATATTCATCAGAAATTCCTGCCATGTGAATTCGGCACCGTGCTGCTCTTCAAAGACTGGGGAAGGAAAGCTGTCACTCTCCTCCCCTCCCCCCTTCTTTCTCCCTCCAACTCATTTCTTTTCTTACTGTTTACTTGTCACACAGCCAGTTATATATTTATGTACCAGACAGGGTAGGCTGTGAGTGGCTGTGCAAGTCACAGGTTTTCCTTTCCTCTGTGGACCACTGTGGAATTTTCACTCCATTTTTCTCGCCTCGTCTTACAAACTGATGATTTAAAAAAACAAATTTCATCAGTCTTTAGCTTTGCTTCTAGCTTCACACGACGTCGCAACGTGTTATCGAGCCACGTCATGATTCTTGAGCCTCTCTTGTGGCATCTAACTGAGCGTCAGGCCTAATTTGCATCATCGTATTCTCTCAGCTGTGGAATAGCTTTGACCTTCCTCAACCATCAGCGACAGAGTGAGACAGAGTGTCACGCCGGCCCGCACTTTCCCTCCTGTTTCATTCATCACAATCACATCCATGACCATCGTCCGCTGATACACAAATGCATCCATCCCATCTATCCATCTACACGTATCTATTCTCCCACACCCCACCAACCACCACCCCCATCACACTTCTCGTTGAACCCGTCTTGTTATATGGAGGAGGCGCGGCTGTCTTGGCTTTAAATTCCCAGTCTGGCTTTCAGCTATCTAACGAGCTGGAGAATTGAATTAATTTCTTTTCTTCTGATACCTCAGGGATATAAAAAGGCACTCCCACACCTCATTCACACTCACAAACACACACACACACACACACACTTAGCAACACAGGGGGGTGAAAAGAGCCAGTTGCCTTTCAGGTGTCTCCAGGGAAATGTTTTTGTTGGCAGAGATTGCTCAGCTATCATCACAATCTGCGGCCGCGCTGAGCAGACGACGTGATGTAACTTCCCAATGACCGACCGCTGGAACCGTTTTGTTATCTGGAAGCTCATTAGCCTTAAGAAAGGAAAATATACCAGAAATGAACTCCCTTCGTATCCCGTCTGGAGCCCGGTAATCAGAAGTATGATGACAGAGCCGCCTGTTTGCATGAAGAAGAGGTTTGTCTGCTGCAACGGCGAGAAACCTCATCGATCACCGCGGCCAACAAAATAATCACCGACATGTCAGAATAAGTCCAGACAGTCTGAGTGCATTTTTATGAGTCAATACTGTCAAATAAAGTTAATCGCGGTGACCAGGCGTTCTTCGAAGAATTTGTGGGATAATTAATGAGTCATTTCAATCCACCCCAGCAATAAGGCCATGGATACCCACAGGGCAACACTAATTCAGGGCTGCTCTGTCACGTGTCACACTGTATGTCACTCAAAGTGATTGGTGTCTGCATGTGTGAACATCTTCTTCTCCCTGAGACTTGTCAAGTTTGATCAAAATTTTCCGATAAAGGTTATAGATAGATGAAGTTATCGGATCGTAGCTCCCTGCTATTATTGGCTCTTTCTCTTAAAGTCTAACTCTTGCTAATAGTGTAATAATCTCTGAGCTTGCTGGTTAATTACACCCCAAAACAAACAAGACACACTGACTGCCTTTCTACAAAAGACTTATAAAACGTCATGTAAACACGGGCTTACGTGTGCGAGCGCAGGCACAATTTGCACAGCTTTGTGTGGCTTCGGTGGTGCACGTACCAGAGGTAATGACTTGTAAGTCTGCTATCTGCCAACCAGCTGGCGTGCAGCCAGACCTCTGATCTACAAGACCAGCTCCTCGTCAACCTTGAAAACACGATGGCACACATAGACAGAAGCACCGTATCACACAGACCGGCGCACATCCCATCCCAAAACATCACAGCGAATCCACCTCGAGTTGAACTCAGAAGAAAAAGGTGATTTTGAACATTTTCCAGGATGAAGCACTTGGCTCCGCAGCAGCTTCCAATCCGGCCTCGCTAATGAGGCAAATTCCCGTTCCGGATAACTGGACCACACTTGTTGTGACATTGCCGTGACTGCTGAATGCAGATGAATAAGTTTAAAATCTCCTTGTCAGGGAAACATTCTTGTACTTTTTGATGAGACAAATCGCCATGTCCCTTTGATCCTTAATAACATTAGAAAGCTTGGCTGAGGTGTCCCAGACATAAACAGATGAGACACAAATGTAACCTACACTCGGACGGCCAATTTGCAGTGTTATAAACGTCAATGTGTCGACCCCAGAAACAATGTATTTAGGTGCTTTTTATTTATTTATGTATTGGTGATCAATCAACCTAAATTTCTCATGTCAATCTCCTCCGATCGCTTTGCTGGCTCATAACAAGTATTTTTAATAAAAATTCAAGAAATTGGAGAAGTTTTTAACTGAGAAATCTTCAGCCTGAACGTGTTACTCACTGGAATTAGTCTTGTAATTTAAACCACCAAGGTTGCCTTGGTAACAAGACGTTATAACCATCCCAGTATAGCCGGCTGCTAGTTTGACACGTTGGCCGCATTTATTTTTAACTAACAAAGCAGTTATCTTAATTAAACTCCTTTAGATTCCCAAACATTTGATCTCAGGGCAGCATCCAGAACACCTGACAGAAAGTTACATTTCCCTGATTGTTCTCAAATGTGCTTCCTTTGTTGTGAGTGAATTTAACAGAGTGTCATGTTTGTTTCCGTCCCTGGTCCCCCTGTATGTCGTGTTGAAACAAGTTCAGTGATAATGTGTGGGGGACTTTTGTTGGGATGTAAACCAATCTGTTCCCCTTTTAGCCACGGCATGCCACTAATGCCTGCCGACTAAGTCAAAAAGCGCCGGAGATTTATGATACACTATGACCTACGAACCTTCAGATCACATGGCTCATTAGGACCTGGATGGGAAGACTGTGATGTCACTTGGTGCAAATAGTGCGGTTGTTCTTTGTCTGAGTGAGAACTGCAGCCGGGGAGAGTCGACTGAAAACATATAGACATTACACCTGAGCAAAGGCCATATTGTTGCAGGCGAGGTTGCCTATCGAATAAGCTACAATCCCCCCCGGCTGCCCGGGGCTTTTTGTTTACTACCCAATGTGTGCAGTGTGCATTTCATTTCATTTCATTTCATGTGTCTGTGCTCTCAGTATGTGTAGACATGTACTCAAGTTTGAGCCAGAAAAAACAGGTCAAAACACCACAGGGTGTCAGCATCATCAGAATAGCTCCAGCTAATTAAATGTGCCAGAGTTTAAAGTAAAACAAAGGGATTCACTGAATGTGAGTAAAGACAGTGGATACGCTCTTTGTATTTAATATATCACACCACATGAGTTTAGACTACCAGAACCCTTTAAACCCAACCTGTAATGGAAACATTTGTTTTTGAGCCAGTAAAAATGCACTGTGACAGTCGCCATGTAACTAAATAGACTAACAAACAGAAGATACCTTGTGTCTTAGGCAGACGTTTGCAACAATGAGTGTGAGGCTGCATGACCGTGACCATAAATACTTTACACACATCTTCTTCAAACATTCTAATAGCTAGTTTTCTTGTAAATTGAGACCTTTTCTTCTTGAACTGGGTGTAATATCCAACAGCTCTAGAACAATTCCACACATCTAAACCTTGTTTTCAATAGTCTCAGACTTCAGACGTCCCGACCCTGCCTGCGGCTCTCAGCAACAAGCTCCATCGTTACCACAGAGGACGGAAATGTTTCACAACTACATAAATACGTCATTAATAAAAGGCTTGTTTATCTAAAACAGTTCGTCATGTCTTTTTTAGCAAGAGTGAATAATGTGTTAGAATAATGTTAGAACAAGCGAGCAGAACATCTCAGTATCGGGGACTTTGAGATCAGTAACCTGCTCTTCCCACAGCCTGAACTTTTACTAACATTTTGTTGGCTTTTTGTTCTGCCTCAGTTTTACAGGGATCAGAGCTCTGGACACACATGCATCATTAAAAAGGAAACACCAGGTCTAATAACTCCCCTTTTGTGCATTGCTTGGTTGGGGGGGACCTGCACCGATAAGAATAAATGTGGCAGGTATTGATTTCCTTTCACATTTAGACCTAATGACTTCAGCATCATTAAGTGATGGACAGCCCCCCTCCAGTCAGAGATTGAACGAGTGGAGCAGAGAGTGAATGAACCCGGCTGCAGCTCTCCGGTTTCCTTCGGGGCGGTTAACTGTGCAGTGGTTAGCTTCAAGCGTGTCCTGCATTATTAATTGACTTGCTTCAAACAAGAAAGAAATACACTAAAGAAGAAGAAAGAAGAATATCATAAAACCAAATTCCTCCTCAACTTTTTTCGTCATTATTCAATGTGGCGATTTATGAATTAAATCTTCATTCTAATGGGTTTGCAGTAACACGACCATGGGACTGTTTTTCAGTGAGTGTCGCTCATTAACGTATGACGAGCAAAGCAAATGGAAAAATAATAATGACTAATCAGAGTTAATAATGTGTTAACATCAGTTTTATGCTCTGTTTGTTTTTTTTCTGGGTCACTAATGCAGGACTTTCATATAGAGACATTAGATGGGACAAAACAAATGTAACGATGAACTGGAACATGTCCAACTGATGAAGCAAACAAACAGTGTTGGATACTGCAGCCTCCCAACGTGTTCTATACATCTGTGTGGACTGTCAGACGTAGAGGCTCTGTTCAGCTGTCAGATCCCAACCAGAAAAATGAGGAGAAGAGAAAGAGACGGATGGAGTGTGTGTGTGTGTGTGTGTGTGTGTGTGTGTGTGTGTGTGTGTGTGTGTGTGTGTGTGTGTGTGTGTGTGTGTGTGTGTGTGTGTGTGTGTGTGTGTGTGTGTGTGTGTGTGTGTGTGTGTGTGTGTGTGTGTGTGTGTGTGTGTGTGTGTGTGTGTCTGTGTGTGTGTGTGTGTGTGTGTGTATGTGTGTGTACCTGCACAGTCTTTGTAAAGGAACAATAGTGGAACTGCTGCGACACTGAAGCTCAACTCTTCATTTGAAAGTTGCTTCATATTAACCAGCAGAAACAACAG